>JACXGJ010000106.1:22451-59449 GCA_016801105.1 Esox niger | reverse complement strand
TGGTTTAAGACCCTGGTGTCCTGTCCAGGGGGTGTACTTATTAAGCTGTCTCACACTCCAGAAACAAGAGACAGGCTCTAGACCCAATAGGAGGTTCAGAATCCCAAGCTTACTTACTTACCATTAAGTCCTCTATAGTGGTATTAGCAAATCTTATGAAGGATTGAAAGTAGCCTGATTTAAAAGGAGTGCAGTCACTTAGGTCCATTCAAACAGAGGTGAGGGATTCAAATTATCTCAGGGGTCCGAAAAAGAAATTGTTGTTATAACTGAACATACTTTGAACGTCCTGCATTCTGTGAGAGTTGTATTCTGCCAAATGTCCTGATGCAAACATCACATACAGTGGATATAAAAAGTCTACACACCTCTTTTAAAATGCCAGGTTTTTGTGATGTAAATGAATGAGACAAAGATAAATCATGTTCAGAACTTTTTCCACTTTTAATATAATGTGAACAATTCAATTGAAAAACAAACAGAAATCTTGGAGGGGGAACATTTTTAAATAAAAACCTTACAATAACCTGGTTGCATAAATGTGCACACCCTCTTATAACTGGGATGTGGCTGTGTTCAGAATTAACCAATCACATTCAAACTCATGTTAAATAGAAGTCATTACACACCTGCCATTACACACCTGCCATCAGGACTACAGCTACGTTAAAGGAGCTGCAGGATTTTCTGGCACGTACTGCCTGTGTGCAGAATGTGACAACAATCTTCTGTATTTTTCATATGAATGGGCTATGGGGTAGATTGGCAAGATGGAAGACTTTTCTAACAAAGAAAAACATCCAAGTCCAGCTAAAGTTTCCAAAAACAAACATCAAGGCTCCCAAAAGCATGTAGGAAAATATGTTATGGTCTGTTGAAACCAAGGTTGAACATTTTGGCCATAAGTCCAAAAGGTATGTTTGGTGCAAAAACAACACTGCACAACACTGCACATCACCCAAAGAACACCATATCCACAGTGAAGCTTGGTGATGGCAGCAACATGCTTTGGGGCTGTTTTTCTTAAGCTGGAACCAGGCCATTATGGGAATTATGAACAGTTCCAAATACCAGGAAATATTGGCACAATACCTTCAGGCATCCGTTAGAAAGCTGAAGATGAAGTTCACCTTTCAGCACGACAATGACCCTAAGTACACATCCACATCCACAAAAGCAAGGCTTCACCAGAAGAAGATTAATCTTTTGGAATGGCCCAGCCAGAGCCCAGACCTGAATCCAATTGAACATCTGTGGGGTGATCTGAAGAGGGCTGTGCACAGGAGATGTCCTCTGCCATCTGAGAGATTTGGAGCGCTTTTGCAAAGAAGAGTGGGTAAATATTGCCACATCAAGATGTGTCATGCTAATAGACTCCTACCCAAAAAGATTGAGGGCTGTAATAAAATCAAAAGATGCTTCAACAAAATATTAGTTTTAGGGTTTGCAGACTTATGCAACCAGGTTGTTGTGAGTTTTTTATTTTATTTCTGGTTGAAAGATTTTTGTTTGTTTTTCAAATGAATTGTTATTGTTCATGTTATAGGTCACATTAAAGGTGGAAAATGTTCTCACATTACTTGTCTTTGTCTAATCTTTTACATCACATAAATCTGGCATTTAAACAGGGGTGTGTAGACTTTTCATATCTAATGTACATGATCAAACTATGGTTTCATAGATGGAAAGGGTGAACATGTTTATCATCAGTATTCCAGCTTAACAGTTACACAGTATGGTCTTTCAGGGACTAAAATGATAATGCAATTACTCAATTGCCACTTACAACAAAACCAACCTGATTAAGCATCAGTCTTTACAATGGATAAGAGGTGTGTGGTTTCACATAATGATAGATAGATCAGAATGATTGTACCGAACAGAATTACGTTAGATAAGTTCTCAAAACATTCCTGTAATAATAGCAAACCTTGTTAAATCCAATATCAATTTGACTGGAAGTTATAGAAAAAAGCCTATTAATTACTACAGACATTGTCGGTGGCGATATAAAAAACGTTATTAATTAAAGATTCACCAAAACCTAAACATCACTGCAGATATGTTTTAGATTTTTTTGCAGTCTTCTGGGATATTTCCAGAGGAAAGGGTATTGTATGACAAGGAAGAGAAAGGAAAACTAGCTTTTCATCGCTTTATACAAGTACATTTAGTGTACACATACTGACAAAAAAAATGAATACTCCTCAGCTTGAACAGCCTCCACCTGTCACACCAAATTTTAATTTGTGTCTGACAGGAATAGGTCTTTCAATGAGGGCCTGATGAGGGACCTGGACCTATGGATGCATCCCAAATGTTACCCTATTCTAGTGTTTCTCAACCCTGCTCCTGGACACCCTGTCCCCTACATGTTTTTGATCTCTCCATTTCCTAATATACCTGATGCAGCTCATGAACGACTTGGTAATGAGCAGATCATTTGAATCAGTTGTGTCAGTGCAGGGGGAGATCTAAAACAAGCAGGGCAAGAGCCTGCCCAGGAGCAGGGAACACTGCCCTATTCCCTAGTGCACTACTTTTGACCTAAGAGTACACTATATACATAATAAGGTGCCATTTGGAACATAGCCAGTGTTAAGAATTTCTTCTTATGGAGATGCCAAGACGCATCGCCCACCAGACCCTCTGGCCCTAGGAGAGTCATGGAATGAGTCAGACTTTTGTTTGAACTTGCCCAGAGATGACATTTCCATCACGCGTTAAGATATCATGCCAAACTGTTGCCAAATATCAACTTTTCACTACTTCCCCATGTTCACTTCATGTGCCATGATTGTAATCTCACAGGGAAACTTATTAGAAATCACACAATGTATGAATGCTCTTGTTACCATGAAAGTTAAACAGATGCAGGTTTTGGTTCAGGTCGTGCAGCACCAGATAGAGATACAGGTCATGACAAAGACTTGCATTAATAAACACCTCGATAACACCTATAGTGTCACTGTACAAAATTTGTCGCAATCATCGTTTAATTACAGCATGTGTGCAGCTGTTTCTACAAAACAAACAGATGTAGTTCAATTGTAGCTAAATAGCATGACTGTAGGCTTGTCCCCAGGTTAAGCAGGGCTGCTACAGTTGCCTACATTTCCTAATGATTCCACAAGGTGTCGCCCAACAACTTCATGTTGACTTGGCCTAAAACTGCATTCATCTTAATATTCAATTTACTGACATTTTATTAACCTATTTATTGAACCACTACAGTTATTTCAATCTTTCAGACAAACATAGAATACATGTAGAGTATATTAATCTATAATGATTAAGTATATTCTCAGATCGGTTGGAAGTATTTGCACAAAGATCTATCATGTTGATAAACATTTACTGTACAGAAATTACCAGAACAGTATGCAGTAATAGAAACATTTCAATTTTTTATGCATTTCATTAACTGTTTACAGCGTGTGTAAAAGCATTTCTGTTTGTGCTGTAAGTCCACAAACTTATTTCTGGGAAAATCCCAAACTACTGTCATCTATTGGCTTTATTTTTCACCTTAAGTTTTGTATGACTCACTCCTTTTGACCAAGGCCCAATTGAAATAGCCTGTCATTTGGGACACAGATTTGCTCAGAGCAGGATTATGTCACGTATACAGTCATGTTCTTTGGAGCTGGTCTGTGTGCCAAGCCAAAGCAGCTGGCCCACAAGCTTCACACTTGGATTTGCTCTGGTTTTCATTAGGGCTTGGTTTCAGTTTTAGGGCAGGGTATGAGAAAAACACTAATAGCATTGGGCAGGTGGAGATCAATGTTTGCTGGCCAGAGCATATGCTATAGACTGCTGTTGTGCAATAAAACTGAAATAAATACTGTCAGTTGTTTGGGCTGGGCATCTTTAAATAGGCCTACACATCTTTTTAAGAGTTATGCAGGCAGCTTTTCTGTTTCGAATGGACTTCTCAGTCCACACACACACAGACACACACGCTCATCACACACCACAAAACAGGTATATGATTATGAACTGGACTCCCATAGATGTAATTATTACATTGATCAGATATTACTGAAAGATATTGTCAAATATTATTAGATGCTTGTAATAATTTCATTAGATACCACAGATTGAATAGGACCTTCTACAAATGCCACTGAAAAGCAAATAGAAGAATGTTATTTTTAAAGAAATTTAGCAAGGTACTTATTAGTGTGAGTATTGGAATACACATAGGGCAAATTCCAAAATTGGTTTGACAATTCTTTTTGGAGTTTCTTAAGTTGCATCCCATGGCAATAAAGGTAGAATGGCATGAAACTAGTATATTCTCTAATGCCAAATATCAGAATAAGCAAAAATATAGAACATTTGCTATAATGTTACCTAATTTGTTTTTATCTTAATTGTGTGATAGGCAGGTGTGGAATATGACCAGTCCGTTACTGCCTAATACCAGTTCTAATCCTAGTTCCTTTTTTAAAAATTATATCCCAAATTTAAAACTGAAGCCAAAAATAAATTTACTATTCAAAACTTTGAAAGAGAATCATGTTCCTGTTAGTCACATTTTCTGATGTAACCACAATTTGAGGACATTCTTGTGGCCATATAGTATCACAGAAATACACAGACAATATAACCTTTATATTAACATTCGAACGATTATACAATAAATTACACATAAGCAATGCAGCAGAAAATTACAATTATTCTGGTGTATGATTGAATACTGAGATGCCGAAGTAATTTAAAAAAATCTTTTTTTATTTTTCGAAACACCCAATTATTCACGCACGCATGGCTGCTCGTCTTGCCCGCAAGCGATATATTACTGTCCACAGTTCCCGTTTTGACCGGCGTGTGGAGGCCGTTCCCCAATCTCCCGGTGGATCAAATTGGCTCCCTGCACTAGTCTGGGAACAAACGTCGAAACAGAGGGAGAAAGATTAAACAGGTGGTCAGAAACAAACAGCTAACAATGTCGTCCCTGGAGAGATGGTGAAAGATGTTTCGGCTTTATCTCTTTTTAAAGATATAAGTTTCAAGAACCAAAGAAAATTCATGTTTCGACAGCCTTTCAAAGGGAGAATTTATCCTCGGTTTTCCTCCGAATCAGCACATCTATCGGATATTAAACTATGAAAGTGACGGTGTGTTTTGGAAGGACTAGGGTGGTGGTACCGTGCGGAGATGGGAATATTAAAGTACATACTCTCATCCAGCAAGCGGTCATGAGATACAAAAAAGCTATTGCAAAGGTAGGTTACTTTGTATCACACGTTTGTTTTTGCTCTTCTACAGCATTTTCATTGGAAACAATGTTACAGTGCTTAGAATGAGGCTCCGGGCAAATAAAGGCGCAAATTTGTAGCCGCTATTAAAAGAAAATATTTATTATTACTATCTTTTTATCCAGATTTTTACCAAATGCATTTCAATATAAGCACATTTTCCAATTTATCCAAGGGGATGTTGTTGATGTATCGCCATAACTGATCAAGTCCTCCTGTGCAAACCCATGGAAACTTCTTTTGGGACTTCACCCTTTCCATGCCAAGCTGCGTATAAAAAATGGCACATAACGCTAACTTCTGTATTTAACTACATGGCTTGGAAATACGATACACACCTATTTGGAATAGATGTAGGATAATACTAATGCTAAATGGCTAGCTAGCTAACAATCCAAGATTCGATTCTATGAAAGTTGTTAGCTAGATGCCTGCTAGCTAGCACCAGCAAGCTGCTGTACTTAAAATGTTTAAAATAGAATGGCGTCGCTAGATATAACCCCCCCACAACATTCTGTATTGATTTTATGCTGATTTGACTTCATTCATCTGCAAATATTGTCAAAACTACTGTTTATTTGGCACCCGAGTTTCTCTTTGTTCTCTTGCTAATTAGCCTATTATGGTGTTGGGATAGCTAGATAGTTAAGATGTACGTTGCTAAGTATCCGTAAAAAAGAGGTTGATACAAAGACTGTCGCTCACAACCCAGACTTAACTCAGACTTCTATATTGATGTATGGTGTAACTTCAATTATCAGAATGTTTCTCAGCTTGGCTCGTTCGCATTCTGTCTCATGTTTGAACTGGAAGTGGAAGATTCTTGGTGTTCCGCAAGTTTCCTGAGTGCAGGCCCTGGAGGATAGAGAGAGAAATTGCAGGTGCCCTGACTTGAAATAGTTAAATAAGAATACGAAGATAATAGTTGACTTATCATAGGTGGGCAAAACATGCAATTACAAAATTCCCACATTGTATTCTTATTCCAATATATCACAAACCCCAGAGATGCATTATTGCAGTACTGATGTGGTGTCATACCCATGGTATGGTCCATGCCACTGCTATTAGCCAATCAGTATTTTGGATTTTAACCACCTGATTTTTAATGTTGTGTATATTCTTTAGTTTATTCCACTAACTGCTGTAAGTTGGTCTATATACTAAATGACCAACATGTAAATGTTAAGTAAACTATTGCAAAGCATATTCATTATTTTTATTCTAATGAGCTCCACCCTTAACCAACACGACATTTCCTTTTAGGAAAAGTATTTAGTAAAATACTCTATACCTTTCTAAAGTATTTTATTGGCCTGTATTTCAGGCTGGGGGGTTACAAATGTAAAATAAAAAAACGTATTTAAACATGCCATGCATTTCAAATGCATGCAACAAAAAGTCTTACTGTTTGGCCTTTGCAGTTGTGAGCAGAATAACCGTTTTCATTTGACTGCCCAGTTTTGGGAATGCACAGTTTTTGGGGCAGGCTATGATTCACTTTCACAATTTCCACTCTCAGAACATGACAAGCAATACCAGTGTTTTTGCATGTGGGTACAGGGCACAAATCATATCGCATATAGGCTGCTTAAGACGTCTGTCTACAGGCCAGTGTAATAACATTGATATATTGGATCTATGTTTGAAGGACCATGATGATGCTTCCATGAATAAGTCATAGATGGCACCACCGTCTTCGTGTGGGGGAGCAGTGTCATTTGTTTTAATGCTAGTAACCCTGATGAGACGGTCCATGTCCTTTCAATTATTCAGCAAGGTCTGCGTGTGACAGTGAAGGGCTGGAAAATGTTGGCCCTGTACCTATCTTTAGACTGACTGGTGTAGAGCTATGATATGAAACACAAATCCATATTGTTAACAGTTTCATTTAAATATTCAATGGTTTAGTATAAGGTAAATATCAGCAACATGTAAGTGATAAGTGGTAAGGGTTGATACTCTGGGTAATTTTGGAGCATTTGCTTAGATTTTATCTTCCCCCATAACAGCAAAGACAAACATGAGGAATTCCATTGCTGCTTGGATACTTACTTACTTAAAAACCAAGTCAAGTCTCAAAAAGTGTCTGGTCACTTCAATAATCTTTCCACCACAAAACTACAGATATATTTTCAGGTGTAGAGCTACGGTATGAAGAACACATCCATATAGAGATACATTCCCTGAATGATTGCAAGAATTCTACGTTAATGTAGTTAAAAGCTCCAAAAGTGCCCAGATGCCTCCTGGAAGTGTTTGTTTGACTGTTTCCATGTTACCTTGGAAGGTGACGTGCAACAATTTAAATTTTTAGCTGTTAACAGCCTAAAAAATTGTCTAGTGACATTTATTCATCAAAATAAAAAAAATGTAGTGTAAAAATACTTCAATATGCAATTGATAAATGACCTTAGATGAAGATCTTTGGCTCGCCCGTAAGACCAATTATGACAGCATCTTTTTTTACCTGTCTGACCCTATTGGGAATTGCAGAAACAGAATATAATAGCCTAGCCTAACTAAGCAGCAGAGCTGGCGGCATGGAGCGAAACGTGTGGAAATACTGGCCTGGAAAAGAGCCCCCAAATCAAACGCTCATTATGTATGCATTGTGCTTTGATCTCGAAATCCCAGAACTCCCTGGGAAAACAATCTAAAAAAAGAAACCCTCTTTAGTCATTTAGGCGTTTCCCCCACCCTGACCATTTTAGTTGGGTTCTAAAGCAGATGGTTGTCAAGAGACTGTCAAAAACCCTCTTTGGTCTTATATCTTGTGTTAAGATCACAGCTTTAAGTCAACCAGACACAGTTTGCTGCCCAAATGACGACCACTTCCCTTTCTAGTGCCCTTCTGTGGAGCAAGGCTTAATAGGTCCCCATTTGCCCTTGTCAGAAGTAGTGCACTAAATAGGGACCAGGTTGCTGTTTTGAGCGCAAGTGTAATGGCCTTCCTGCACCAGTCCAAGGCCTTGGACCCTGTTTGGAAACATCCACTTTCATTACTGTGGAATGCGTCTTGCTGGGACAAACACTAGCACATATTTTTATTTATGTTTGTATTTTTAATATAATATATTTTATAAGTTCATTACTCACCTCAGAAATTGCCAACTAACTGCCTCTCATCTCAAAATCAACTGTTCAGATGAAACTGAGTGAATCTGGCCTTCATGGTCTGATTGCTGCAAAGAAACCATTGCCGAAGGGCCTCTACATAAAGACTGACTTGGGCCAAAAAACAAGAAAAGTTGACATTAGTCTGTTGGAAATCTATTTTTGGTCCAAATAATCTTTTTTTGTTCCAACTGTAATGTTTGTGCGACAGTGTGCACACGGTTGATCTCTGCATGTGTGGATCCTACCTTGAGGCATGGAGGGGGGGGATATGGTGGTGTGGTGTGTCTTTGCTGGTCGCACTTGGTGATTTATTTAGAATTCAAGGTGCATTTGAACTGCATGGTTACCACAGCATTCTGCAGTGATATGCCATCCCATATTGTTTGTGCTTAGTGGAAAATATTTGTTTTTTCAACCGAACAAAACACCTCCAGCCTGAGTAAGGGAAATTTCACCAAGAAGGGGAGTGATGGTGCCCCATCAGATGACCTGACCTCTGTAGTCACCAAACCTCAACTCTATAGAAACAGTTTGAGATGATGTGTAGGAAAAGCAGCCAGCAAGTGCTCAGAATATGTAGGCTCTCCAGTCTCCTGGAAAACCATTCGAGGCTGCAGGCCAGACCTATGGATTTGAACCCATGCTGCATGGAGCAATATAGAAGCTGCAGCCCAGACCTATGGATTTGAAGCCATGCTGCATGGAGCAATATAGAAGCTGCAGCCCAGACCTATGGATTTGAAGCCATGCTGCATGGAGCAATATAGAAGCTGCAGCCCAGACCTATGAATTTGAAGCCATGCTGCATGGAGCAATATAGAAGCTGCAGCCCAGACCTATGAATTTGAAGCCATGCTGCATGGAGCAATATAGAAGCCTCAGCCCAGACCTATGGATTTGAAGCCAGGCTGCATAGCTTCAAATGCATGGCTGCTATTGACCGTATTCTGCCTTTTTCAACTAATCTCTGGCTTGTGCCTAAATGGTACCCTGTTCCCTTTTAATTGTGCACTACTTTCTGATTTGTCTTATTTTTAAGAGAGATTGACCGTGACCGAGAGCTATTGTTGTTAATCGGATGACGAAAGTAAGTAAAATGTGTTTGCAGTGATGTCAGAGGGGTACATTTTAATACTCGCAGCGTATATTTTTGATCTTTTCACGGATTAGCAACCCAGTGTTTTCAGATTTCCTTTAGACATGATCTACAATTATTTACAGTACTAGTGAAATATTTTTTATTTCAAATGTGTTTCAGTAAGCAACTTCTGTGTGTTGGAAATATGTGGGCGTACCCTGGCAACAGAATGGTATTGGTGGTGTCGATAGGTGGTCAAAAATATGAATGCCTGTAGGATGTTGATTGGCCGGTTCTTGGATTGTTAATTTCCCAGGAGTCTTACATCTTTTTCCAAAGCTTTCAACTGATTAGTTTGTGATTAAGAGTCATTTTTTATCATGCCTTCATCCAAATAGTGTAGGATGAGTCAACAACATAATTATGTTGAAAGTTAACAGAATATTACCAGGCAGTTATTAAACCACTATTGCAACCATGAAAAGGGCTGGGATCCATTTTAATAGGTTTGCCTTGGGATTTCATTACACTAACGATTGTTTTTAATGAGTGTGTAACTGCCTTTAATCTGTGCAGAGCCTCAGGTTCAGCATGTGAGTGATTCTCTGGTCATTTGCAAGGTGCAGGGATTTAGAAATGCAGGTTACAACACTGCAGTTTTTATGGGATGTCCTATGATACGGCTGTTCTGATCAACGTTCAACCAGAATAATAAAGGCATTTTTGTCTAAACACTCTAAAGAGTCAGACCTTGCTCACTTGTGCCCTTACAAGGTCCCCAGCTCTGGTGCCATTATAACAGTGTTATTGCTAGACTCCCAGTGCCACTGTGTTGACCGAGAACGTGATGGGAAAGAGCTTCGGGCCCACTACTGAATTGTAGCTGGTTTTAATCTCTGAACAGCCAAGCAAAAATGGCTCTCTGCTCTTGAGCAAGGCACTGGCTAAGGTATATGGGCGAATTGTTCGAAAATAAAATAAAAAGCCAAACGAATATGAGTGGCATGATGGCACAAATGCAGGCACCTTTGGTCCTCTTGTCACAGTGCTGCGTGTAACAGTTGCTTGGCCTCCTGCGGGTTTAAATGCTAGTGCAATCATCTGTGGTGATCCCGGGGGCAAGCACCAAACGGCATCCTGCTCCCCATCTGGTCCGCTGTGTTTGGCCAGACCCCTATGGGCCTTTGTCAAATGTAGTGCACTGAAAAGGCAATGGCATTTGGGCCCTTTGCCTTGTTTACTGTGGAGTGTGTCGCTGATGTACGTTTTTGGCAAGGCACTTGAATAATTTCCACTGAATATTCTTTATATCACCGTTTCTTTTTAAACACCACAGGAAGGTGTGCTGGCAACGACATGTTGGAAGTGGGGCTTTTGCATTTCCTTGAAAATGGAGTCATGCAATTGTTTAACACAGGCAGTATATTTTTTTCCGGTGGTTTATCCCACTTCTCTCCCACAATGAAAATGTTTGCGAAGGGCTATTTGTTGTCTCTATCCATAATGTTAGTGCCAGCCTTGTGGTTAACATGCAGTGTAATGTGAAGGGCGTTGTGAATAGCCTGGTCGTCATCCGTACCCAGTTCCATCCAGTTCCAGCTGTGTGCAGGGGAACTTCCTCTGTCCGAATCCACACATTCATGCATTCATTAAAAAAAGGCCTCCCATGCCTTGGTTACCTCTCCCTGAAGGAGACCAGACACAGTGTATAGTCAACTGTTAGTAAACTGGCAGCAGCTGTTCAGGGCTGTCACAAATGCCACCTTGTTCTCTTCAAAGTGCACTCCTTTTCACATGGGCTTGCCTCCTGATTCAGAGGGAGATATCATTTGTGCTGGTGTGGCATGAGCCAAAGCCCGCCTCTAATGTGGCCTGCTCCAAAAAGGCATCTTGCCCGCTCTGTGTTCCAACTGACATAATTGTGTACTGTTAAAACTGACCTGCGAATGCTCGTTCTCACAGAGCCAAAATCACAAACCATCTCTGTGTTGGAGCACTGATCTTGAATCATTGAATCATTCTTTGATTTTGAACTTGTCCTATGTCAGATCAGGCTGGGAGACCGTTTGTCATAAAATGAATGCAAGTAATGTGTAACCAACAACAGGCAAAGGTCATGGTACTGGATGCTAACCCTGCGTGGCTCTAATGTTCAGGCGAGGGCATCCTCAAGGGCAATGCCTCCCGGAACTTATGGGAAGCTAAATCATAACACTTCATGACATGACCAGAGCGTTTAAGTGGTTTACAGAGTGCTATGCAAACAGATTACTTGCAACCTGGCAGAGGTCCAGTCAGCCTGAGCATTGGTACTACCCATGGCCGCTGTGCGAGAATTAAGCCTGCTTACATGGCCACATATGGTCCCATGGGGTGCTCCTGGGAAACGGAACCGGCCAGTGATTGGCATGCCTCTTCACGTGTGCTCCTGTCTAGACAAGGCACCAGTGGTGGCTGCTGTTCCATTGGTTCCATTACCAGCTGCCACAAACGGACATTTTATAACACTTCACAAGGCTTTGATGTGTCATAATTCAGGCAAGGCCAAGTTTTTGGGTTTTAATTTTTAATGCTGCCAAAAAGCTCTGGTTTTAGGTCTTCCATAAACTGAGGAAGCAGCTAAATGTAAACTTTTCCGAAAGCGAGCGAGGCAGCCATTTTATTTTTGGAGCTTTTGCGATATACTCTACATGATTTGCTCGCTGAGTTTATTCCATGTCTTTGACTGCCTTTGTCTGCACAACTTTCTTCCACAAGGTTTGGGGCTCAGCCTCAGACGCTCTCACTAAGTGTTATTTATCAAAACGTTTCTTTAGCAGCAGAAACAGAAGTGTGTTTGTGGAAAGCCGTGGGGGGGGGGGGGGGTTGCAGAAGCTGGCTGTCTGTTTGGCTGATCCCTAGCACACAAAATACAGGCATTGTAGAAGCTGAAGCAACTCTCAACTTTGGACCCCTGTGGGGGTCAGTTAGTAACGTTGCAGCACTAACAATACTGTTTTCCTCTCCACCTTGTGTTTATAATTCTCTTTCAACAATCAGTGTCTAAGAATTCCTCAATCATGGTTGTATTTGAAGAAGGATTTTTCTGGCTCTTGCTTCAGTAATAAAAATACATTATCTGTTAAGGGAAAATTTGCAAATGTTCAATTGATTCCCTATTAACCCTTAAATTAATACTGTAAATAAGAATGTGTTCTTGGCATATGTACCTGGAAAAATGATGGTTAAAATGTGCATTATGCAATATGAAAGGCTGTTTTAACTTCTGGATTCTGTTATTGTCTGTATTTCCTAATTGCTGATTTGATAGGGTCTATTTAACCAGTCTGCATGGAAAGTAGTTTGGGATGCTGCACTTCTGTCAGACCTAGATCCATGATTAAGTTATTTTTCTCAGAAGCAAATCTCTGTGGGAAGACTGGCCTGTGAGCTCCCCAGAACCGAACACTCACGGAAATGTCAAGGCCTGTGTGCGAACCACAGAGGATAGAGAGTGGATTGTCTCAGAGGAATGCTTGTCCAGTGAATCAGTGTCTCACCACGGCTCGAATGTACTGCCCGAATCTCTGCACTCTTTCCCGAAACTCAACGACTCCTGATCATTTGATTTGTTTCCATTAAAGACCCTTCACATGCTGACATTTTTATTTCTGCATCATTCAGGCTAGTACCTTTTTTTTGGTTGAGCTGTGACATTTTTTTTGTATCGGCTAGGCTATTGATAATATTCCACACGCTGTTTAACACGAGGTTATCTGTGTCGTGTGAAATGTAGCGGTTTAGTGGTACATAAACTCTGTGACCAATTTACCAGGCACACCTGCTCATTAACGCAAAGAGTCAAATGGCAAATCACATGGATATGCACAGGCCATAGATACAGATACAACATTTCAGTTTACTGAAAAAGCCTGCCCAGTACCAACATCTCAAAACAATTGATCTAATTCGAAATGAGGTGGAATGGGAGGTTCACAGTATGAATGTGTGGAAGAAAATTTAGCGGGCACTGTCATAACCTGGTCTCATTGGAATACGTAGACTATATTACGTAAATATTTGACAGCCGACTTCATAAGATATATTACGCAAGGTGAAGCAACGTTAGAGTAATAATCCTATAAAAATAAATAGCTATTTGCTGTCTGCGTTTCAAACCTGCGTCCTTCAGCTTCGCAGGCTGGTGCACTAACCGCTGCTCCGAACAGGAACTTCCTGTTAGGGATGGCGAGGAATGGTGTTACAAGGTCAATAAGGGATTTTCTTTCAAACCTTAACCTCAGTGCTGTGATATCTAACCATTACCTAACCTTTTTCGTTTTCCAACCTTCATGCCGTTTGTAACACTGTAATGCAACCTAATGTAACATGCAAAATTGGGTGCCATGGATTTATGTAAAATAGACTGCATGTTCCAATGAGGCCAGGTTGGATATCATCAGGTCAGAATTCAGTCTGATCTGGAGGCAAAATCGGGTCCTGCCAGGTAGATGGGGATACCTAATAAAGTGGCTAATAACTAGTGATACAAGTGGGCTCTACACGTCTATATTAAAGTTCCACAAACTGTGTTCCTGCATCTACTTCATGCCAGTGGATATCTTGTGATGAATTATTAGTGTTTAATTAGTAATATTTTCATTATGCCCCTTGATGGTTAACTGTACGTCCCTTGGATAAGAGCATCCGCTAAATTACTAAAATTTAAAAGGTTTTTGTGTCCAGGCTTATGAGGTTATGGCTGTGTCCAAAATTGCTGCCTATCTCCTATACTACAATTTGACAAGACCCTGTGGGCTCTGGTCAGTGGTACTGCACTCAATAGCGAACAGGGTTCATTTAGGTTTCTGACTTGAGCAGAGCTCTCTCCTTGCTGACAGCTACTTGATTATTGGCTTCTGTGCAGAGCAGCAGACCTAATCCCAAATGGCACCCTATTCTCCACATTCCTATTTTGTCCAAAGATGTAGAGGCTCTAGTCAGATTTACACTTCAGGAAATAGGGTCCCTTTTCTTAAAAACAGCCACTGGGATTTGAGCTTTCAGTTCCCTGGCAAGACTGCAGACATTAAACCATAGCCTGTACCGCGGTCTGTCCAAAACCACAGACATGCATGTTTATATCTGCGGAACGGTTTTCGATGAAAGATTAATTTGGTGGGATTTTTGTTTTAATCTCTTATTCTCATCCCCCTCCCACTCGCTGTCTTTCCAGTGTCACTGGAATATTCATTCTGTGAGAGCGCCTAAGCGCTCCGCGAAACGGGACCCGTATTTATGAGAACACCCGAGTTGCAATGCCGAGATACCTCCTGATTCACCTGGACCTAGAAGGCCTAATCGATCCTATACCAACCCACCAAATTAAAGGCTTCTGATGTTCACAAGCCACGTCGCTCCTCGCCAGCACTTGCATTGCTCAACATTCCCCCGTTACTGGTGGCCCAGAGATGGTATGGCATGCTGTGTGAGGCGTGTGCCGCTCTCGCTCCGTTTGACTGGATGATGTCAGCACGTGTCAGCTGCCCACCGTACTGTGCTGTGGAGCTGCCAGGAAACCAGCTGCCTGCAGTGCTGCCCGAGAGCATTTATGCTCCCTCCCTGCTGCCCACTTTGTTTCTTAAACACTCCTGCTTCATTTTTGTCCTTAAATGGTGCTTCTGTAAACCTACAGTGTCTATAGAAATTCTGCACCACATTTTCACATTGTTGTGTCACTGAAGCATTTACTCCCCACCCCATCTAGACATCGGAGATCTTTGTGCCAGAAAATTATTTTATAAAGTACAATGTTAATATATACCTCCATCATTGAGAGTTACTGGTTTTTATGGCCAAGAATGGTCAAAGGTTGCATGTGACGGAAAATAAGTCTGTATGGCTAATGGTATTTTTCTTTTTGAATAACTTGATATACTTATGACTGCAACATAATTTTTAGGGAATTGAATGTAAAAATATTTTACCCACTCGCACTTACAACATTAACCTTGTCTCCTTAATTCAGAAGAGTCACTTTGTTTAGTTAGCTTAGGGAGAACATGTTCAAATTTAGCAACGTCCTGGGTACAGTTGGAGTTGCCTGGCTTGCTAAGGGAGAGAATGGTACATTTCTTACCTGGCAGACTCAAGGATTCATTTGCAACCTTTTGGTTACTGGTCAGATGCTCTTACTATTGGGCTACCTGACACCATGGAAGGTAGTTGGACTGTGGCTGTCCATCTCATCACCTAGTGACACAGTCAGCGCTCTGACCTGGACAGAGTTTGTGAGCATGGTGCAATGAAAGAGCACCTAAGCACCATGCCACCTGTCAGGTCTCAAGGCAATTTTCTACGCTTTAAGGCGTTATCCTTGTGCACCAATTTGTATGGTTGTTTTGACTTTACAGCATCTGTTTGGCTGAGATTTTAAAGTGAAACGGCAGATTGCTGCTTTGATGTCACATTGTAATAGGCCACCCTCTGATTGTGTCTCTGTAGTAAAGCTCATCATTCGGATGTTTCAAGTTGATGCTGTGGTAGAGAAGCAGGAGACAGATTGAGCATTGTAGCGAGAGCTCTCCCAGTGTTTAGCATGCACTGGCGTGCTCTTGACTAAATGCTGAGGAAACGCTCCGTGCCAGCTGGGGGATGGGAGGCGAGTCCCACTGGTGTCCTCTTCCCTTTCATGGTGAGCTTCTTCGACCGGAGGCCGTTGGAAAATAGGGTGCTGCTTGAGGCTCGGGGGTGCGCCCCTCAGCCTTGACCTGCGTGAGGTGCGAATGCCGCCTCCTGCCTCCCTGTCTGCCTCTCCTCTCGTCAAAAGACAAGTTAATGACCTGTTGTGGCGTGTCTGCGGGAGCTTTTGAACCTCCCGTGGGCGGAACAAGGAGGCAGACTAACAAACACGGGGAAGAAGAGCTCGTTTGTGTGAAGTATGCTTTCGCTTTTATCAGCCTGTGATCAGAATATTGATTGCTTCAGTTGACGTTCCACTTGAAGCTGGGTTTGCTTTGTTGACAATTAATCTGTGTTGTCGGAGGCTTGTAGGTCAATTTTATCTGAAGTAGAAATTAGAGTGGACATCTTAGACCTTAATCATTTATCAAGGCTCATTTACATAAAATGATTAACCGAATATATTGCTCTCTATGAGCATTTATATTGGGACCCAGGATGGGTTTTAATTTACACACTCATTTTTAGTAATTCCTAATACTATTACATGCAGCATACAGGCCGCCGACAGGTGTTAGAGCATCTGTCAGAAACCAAAAGGTAGCAAGATTGATTCCCATAACTGTTGAGACACTCTGTTGAGACATTCTTCCATTCTGCCCTGAGCTAAAATGTGCCAACAGTAAATACCCGCAGGTCACCCGATTTGGCCACACACCTCTCCAAATCGGGGGATATGTTAACAGTGGAAGTAACATTTTGGTTCATCCCTGGGTGCAGTTGCTATCCTATTTAAATCATTTTCAATGATTGCACAATGTAATAGCTCACATTTTGGTATATAAGTGTTTCAATAGAAGGTACTTTAGACGAGCAAATCCTCTCATTTGTGGGTAGCACCAATGTGTATGACGTATGGGTTGGGCTTTTTTGTTTCTCATTGTGATTTTCTCCTCGAAAGCTCTGTAGCTGCTCCTCCTGTCTGGAGCCTGTTGAAAATGTCTATTGTCAAGCTGAGGAGAAACGCCTCTATTTCCCAGGGGCTCACTGAGAAGTCATTTTCTGAAACTAAGCGGCCCATCTTTTATTTCTAAGAACTTACCGGTTTGGGATATACATTTTGAACGGACAAACACTAACTTGTGAGGCACCATTTGGCGGCTGCCACCTAAATGTCATCAGGGTGGCTGTTTGTGACAGGCTTTGTAAATATTTGTAGTAAGACGTCAGCTTAGGCCGCTCTGGGAACAGAAAATGTCTTGCTCGTGCTAATGAACGCAAGCAAGGGCTCGCCGTCTTCTTAATCCATCTTTCATTAAATACACCGCAAACAAACCTTTTTTTACTTATCAGTTGCCAGGATTACAAAATGTTTTAAACTCTGTGGACTCTGTCTGTGGCTTTGATTTCCAGGTAATTAACAATGAATAGCTGTCACGTGGTTAGGTATGAGTGGTGTCTTGTCTTCCAGGCCAGGCAGGTACACCGCCCATTAGACTCCTGGTCCACTCGTCATGTAGTTTGGCAGACAAGACTCCAACCTAGGCTGGTTGATCATTGAAAATAACGAAGCACTTTGAACAATCCTCCCTTTTCAATCCTGCGGTCATTTGTGACCAAGGCTACATTTGGCAATGGTGTATTACACGTTTCTAATAGATGAGATATCACTGAACCCTATGCAGACCTGGTGTGATATCGCTCATGCATTTGAATTATCCTGACTCCCTATTCCCCACACTGTCCTTCACTCTGCACTCCACTCTCCTTCAGACTTAGATGCAAGGTAACATTTTCAACTGCTTGCTCGCCAAGAGTACTTTAAATGTCTTTGTCGGCTTCCCTTCCCTCCCAAGCGTCTGAATCTGAACGATAACACAGCTTTAGGCGTTCATCTCCAATACAATACCCATAATGGCCTCACAATAAAGACTCTCCGGAGGCTTCTGTTCTTTGCATAGACCCACATAATCCAGATTTAATGCGAATGGAAGCTGACGCTATTATTGTCACTGTTATTTGCCCTTCCATCTAGTTTTAGGCCCCACAATTACTGGGAAAAGGGAAGACCATTACTTTTTATGCTGAACCCTTTGTTTGACATTGAAGGTTGAAGTCCCAATCTCTGTTTGCAACGTATATGCTCCATTGCTACTTTTGGCTGGTCCGATCCTAGTGCAGTGAAAAGGATGCCATTTGGGACTGAATGTTAGGTGGCACTCTAATAGGTGGGGCTGTCTGTTGGAGTGTTCAGAAGCAGGTTTTAAATACCTTTCACAGAGCTTTGTGATATTGTAATGTATTCAGGGCATGGCTTGAGATGTTTTGAAGGACAGTGTTTTCTGTTTAAAGGGTCAGCTTAGCGTAAAATGGTTATGTGGAAAACTGCCTGTTTTGTATTGACGTTGGTTAACTGATGGATTGGTGTGTATAAAATGTTAACATAATTTTTTACTGTTTCCTCGGACACTGGCACTGATCTGAATTCAAGTGCCAATTTCTTTCTGTTCCACATGCTTTGGCAATGTAAACACATCTTTCCCGTACCAAAGAAGTCCTTTACATATCAGTTGAATTTAAAGATTGAGAAGCGATTTTAAATGCCCAGATTGTGTGCCTTTTGAGGGACATGGCTGTAGATGGGGTGCAGTTGTCTGCAGAACGTGCAACCTTTGCCTGGTACATGCCATCTCTCCCAGTGTTGACCAATCGTGCCAGTTTTAACATTCTCATGGTTGGTATTCATGTTTCACCTGGACAAATGTATAACAGAACCGAATGTGAAGCAAGGCCTGACCCGGCCGACTGCCTCTGCCTGCGTCTGCCGGTTCTGTTTATCTGCCTGTCCAGGCCTATCTCTCTTTCTGCCAACAAGCTTTGGATGAATGGACATCTCCTGAAGGATGTTGACACATGGGTACTTACCACGCCGTTGATATTGAAAGGCTTAAGAGCCAAACAGGTTATATTGTGTCTTATGGCTGCATCCTCCAGTGGTAATGACTCACTTGCCGGCTCGCAGGTTGCGGGTGACGAGCCGAATGGTTTTATTTTTACGTCTTGGCGTTTGCCGTGTGAAGTGTCATGCACGGATCAATGCCCACGGTGCCGCCATTCGCCTCTCACAACTGGCTGCGTTGTTGACCTCACAAGTTGACACCCTGTGTAGGGCACACGGCGGCACATTCTATTATAGCGGGTCTCATTTGGGACACGTTGAATCTGACTTGATGCACACAAGCCTCCCATCTGCAGCTTCTCTTCACACTCGATTTAAAACGCGTCAGGAGAAACGTCTGTCAGCTCTGCAGTGACCTTTCCAATGGGCATATGTTGCCCTTCTGAGTGGCCCGCCCTCCCGGTGTAAGCATGCGCGCCCCGCCCACTCGCTTTGTCTCTCGCTCATTGTCCCATCATTTCTGTCTGTCTTTCAATTCACTTTCAATGTAAAGAGCTATTTTGGGTTTCTATTTTACATTGCCAAAGCAATAGATCTGCAAATGTCTGTGCCATCTCCCTGTACATACAGCGGTGGCCTAAAATATTGGCACTCTTATGCTTTCTTCAAGTTTCTCCCCGTTGTCTCTATAATTAGTTGAAATTTGCCAAGTTGCGGTTGTGCTCAAAAGCATACCTTTTGGAGAATTGGAAATATGTGTACCATTTGTAACGAAGACATGAGTGAGCAGGCAAATCATGTATTTTATTAATTGTGGGATTCACATTCAACTGTAGGTCATAACAGAATGACCCAATAATAAATATGGCAACAAAGGGAAAAAAATGAATGGACCCCTGTCCAAATGTCTGCAAACCCTTCATTCTTAATACTGTGTATTGCCCCTTCAGCAGCAATAACAACGTGCAGTCTTTTGTAATAGTTGTCCGAGGCCCAGAACTGTTTCAGGTGGAGTAGCTGCACATTCGACTTGGCGAAATGCCTCCCAGTCATGCAAAGTCTTTGATCGTCTTGCATGATCCGCATGTTTGAGATCTTCCCAGAGTGGCTTGATGATGATAAGGTCAGGAGACTGATGGCCACTCCAGAACCTTCAAGGACATCCCATGTACATATTTCTTTCCGACAAATGCAAATTGTCTGTCAGTATTTTCTGATAACATGCTGCATTCATCTTGCTATAAATTTTCACAAGATTCCCCATGCCTTTAGAGTTCACACATCTCCAAAACATCAGTGAGCCACCACCATGCTTCACAGTTGGGATGGTATTCTGTTCACTATAGGCCTTGTTGACCCCTCTCCAAATATAGTGCTTATGGTTGTGACCATAAAGGTCTATTTTGGTCTCGTCACTCCAAATTACAGTGTGCCAGAAGCTGTGAGGCGTGTGAAGTTGTTGGCGGGCATATTGTTACTAGGCTTTTTTGGGGCATTGGCGCAGTAAAGGCTTCTTTCTGGCAACTCAAACATGCAACTAATTTGTATTCAAGCATTGTAATATTGTGATCCTTGAAATAAACACACTGTCTTTTGCAGAGAAACCTGTATTTATCCTGGTGTCACCTGTTTTTTTTTCTTTGTATCCCAAACAATTCTTCTGTCAGTTTTGGCTGAAATCGTTCTTTGGTCTACCTGATCTTGTCTTCGTATCAAGAGATCCCCAAATTTCCACTTCTTTAGAAGTGATTCAACAGTACTGACTGGCATTTGCAAGGCTTTGGATATCTCCATTACCTTGTTCCGCAGGCCTTTTGACAGTTATTTTCTGCTCCCCATGTCAGTATCTGCTCAGTGCATCCACGTGAGAGCTAACAAACTCATTGCCCATTTATACACATTCATAAAATGCAATATAAGAAGCTGGAGGTGTGGGAAATTCACCTTTAATTGCCATTTTCACCTGTGTGTCACCTTGTGTGTCTGTAACAAGGCCAAACATTCAAGGGTATGGCAACTTTTGATCAGGGTCATTTGGGTGATTTCTGTTTTCATTATGATTTCAATAGGAGCCAAACAACTATGTGATGATAAATGGCTTCATAAGATCACTACCCTTATATAAAATAGTTTTTTTACATGATCAGTTATTTTCAAAATTCATTATTTCTGCCAGGCTGTGCAAACTGTATATACTAGGGGATGAATGCTGTAAACTCACTGCTTAGCCGTGGATGCACTTCCTGCCACTCTGTGAGCCAGAGGCAGTCAAACAACCCCAAAATGTAATTGAACCACCTCCATGTTTGTTTTTTTCTTTTGATGGTATAATTTTAGTTTTCTGTATACATAAAGATCTTTGGTTTTATCAAAAAGCTCTAATTTGGTCTCATCTGTCCCTGGGAGTTTGTGCCAGAGGGATTGTGGCATGTTCAGGTGTGTTTTGGCTAATTGCAGTCTGGCTCTTTCCCTCAGCAGTGACTCTCCTTCCATATGCCTTCTTTCACAGAGTTTGCAACGGATCAAGCAAGTTCAAACTCGTACCGTTTGTACCTCGTCTGATGGTCAGACATTTAGGAGGCAGGCTCTTTAATGGTTGAAGGATTTAAAATGTGATCCCCATGGAACCTTTTTCAACCACTCGTACATTTGTCTCGTCCACTGCAACATGTTTTTAAGCTGCTTGGATTTCTATTTGTGCACTTTATAAAAAAAGTGTTTTTGATATGTTGATCCTTTAAGTTTGCATGCATGAAAATGAAAGCCAATGCATCACATTCGGCTCCAATTGAAGAACAGGTTTTAGGAGTGTTTGTCTTTCCATTTTTTCCTTTGCTGGGGAGCGGCTCTAGGTCCAGTCCTGTATTTTGTTTGAAGAGAATTGGTTAAACCGAGTGAGTTCGTCAGATATGAACTGCAGGCTCTTGTCTCTGTTCCCAGTGCGAGGAGGAGGTGGAGGAGGACTTAGAACCTAGTTCTCAAATGATGGTTTACTCCCAGTTAAGTAAACCACATCATTACCAGAGACCTTCAGGCAATCTACATGGTTTGCCCTTTTCGGATGAGGGCCAAGCCTCTGCCAAATCAACTCGACCCAAGTTAAACAGCACCAGCTGTTCAGGTCGATGTTCTTGATGGTTAAAATGGCGCCTTGCCCACCTCCCGCAGTGCTCAACAGCATCATTCATCTCCCCAGCCATGTCCCCGAGGAATCTAGTGGCTTTTCATAATCGAGCTGTGGTTCTCCCACCGTTTGGCCTGATTGGAAACTCCCAGAAGCCTCCTGTCTCAGTGACATCACGGAAGCGACGTTTCCTCGGCTTGGCCAATGAGGCGAATAGTGGTGGTCGAAGATTGGCAGTCGCAAATTGTCATCTGTTACGCTGGTGAAAGATATAATCTATATAGTGCGCAATGTGGACATGGCTGGGTGATATGGCCCAAAACCCTCATGACGATATATTCAAGATTTTCCATTGATTCTGATATATTTTTATGTCTATGTCTTAGACTTTACAAAAACATAACTTTTCTTTTTTTGTGTACTGTTTTTGTGATGGACAAACAGAAGTTCAACTGTACTCTGGACTGCGTCTGAATCCAGCAGCGACGATGCACTAAAGCCCTCACCCTTAGGTGGCCTGTTCTGATGTTGTATAGAGATTATCATGGAGCACAATCTGGGAGCACAAAATAACTGGTTGGAAACGGTAAACATGCTGTCATGGGAATTGCTTTTCCTCGACTTGATGTTTTGTCTGAATCACTTCCCCCAGCAACGGCTAGAGATCTTCAGCGACCTCAGACTCCAAGGGCATGTTCCAAACAGAACCCTGTTCCTGATATAATGTACTACTTTTGACCAGGGTGGAGGAATAAGGTGCCTTTTTAAAACACAGACTCTATTCATCTTAACATATCCAGACATCAAGTAGACTACAGAATGGGGGCCATTAAAGTTGTCAGAATTTTCTCAATCCTTTTGTTTCATTTCTATATATTTAATTGCTTTTGAGATGTCATCAGTCAATAGAAGTTGACTTTTGAACAAATGGTGGAAACCTGTCTTAATTTTTTACTTAAGCACTGAGGTTAAAGAACAAGCCTACGGTGAACGGCGAAATAGCACTTAGTTGAAGAGAAGCCCTTCCACCTCAGATATACGGTCCATCAGGGCTTTTTGAGCAGCTTCCTCTTGGTCGTCACTTTGTCGAAGACCCGTACATTGAATCCTGTTCATTTGATCTTGCAGCCAGGTGTGTGTGCGTGTTGATTTCTGTGTATTCACGCCACACTTTTTTCCACCACTCAACACTGTTGTACTAATAGAAAATATCTGAGTTTCTTCTTGGTCACTTCCATTACATTGGACAATCAGCCAGTCTTTCACATGACTTCCCTCCTGCGTGTCTTTAGTTTGACCAACTGTAGTCTTGCTGCATGCTATCAATAACTAACGACACTGGCGATATGCCCTCTGTAACTTCGCAGGAAACAAAGTGGTTATCAAGTTACATGGGCCTTCGTACAGAACCTCATTGTCTCCCATGAACCAATAGTGACATGTCATAGCCATGTTGTGGTGTTGGCCAGGTGAGTCTGGAGTGGACGGCCAAAGGACCTGAGTGTAGAAGGCCAACGGGTCGATTTGATGTGGAAGCACCATTACACCCTGAAGAAGAGGCTTAGGGTGGAGACGTGTCAGGCCTTTCAGGTAGAGTCTCGTCCGCATCCGAAATGGCACCCTATTCCCTATGCAGTGCACTATAATTTACTGTCATATGGACCCTGGTCCAAAGTAGTGCACTGCATGAGCTTGTTTTAACTTTCAAGGTTTTTCCTCCATTTCTTGTTTTTATTCCGACAATCTATCATCTCTTATTCGGTTGAATTAGAATGTTGTTATTGTTTAAAGGTTTGATTACATTCTTGGGTATAGATTAGTATTGCAGAGTCCTGGGTTTAACATCGTGGCGTGACATTCAGTTTCTTATAACCAATTGTTGTTTACTGCACTAGAACGTCTGTGTGCTTACCCATGTTGCCTGTCAGAGCTTAGTCATGTCGTTGAGACACTGAGGATCACGTTCCCAATTCGTGAGTGTGTGTGTGTGTGTGTGTGTCGATAGCCTGAGCCAAGTGCTTTCCCATACCAAATTTCACCCTTTTCCCGAAATGACTGCCTTTCCAATCTGGTCCAACCCTTGTGCACTACTTAACAGTATGCCGTTTGGGATGCCAACTTCTAACTTTGGTTTCCTATCTCATGCTCGGACACGTCCCAGAGCCAAACAGGTCTCCACACTGACAAACATAACCATAAAGGAGTGGTTTGGTCTAAAATTGAAGCGATATCATTCATTCAAAATGACCTTATCCCTTCAACGGAAGAGTGACTTAAAAGAATAAAGGATTTGTTTTGAGTTACAGTATTTCAGTCCCAAGTCAGCTTTCCTCTTGTTCGAACTTCCTCTTTACCTTTTCGACCCAATTTGTGAACTTCCAACTGAATGAGTTTCTCTGTTTGGGGTTTGCAGGGGGGCTTGTGGACGTCTGCCCAGTTTAGTTCTAATTCTGAGATCTGGCAGACCCTTTGCTTGTTTCTGGGACAGTTTTTCTTTTGCTGTAGAGACTTCTTTAATTTGCCAACATAAATCAGTCTAAGGGCTGATATTGACGATGTGACAGTCAGTGTTTCTGAAAAACACCCTCTGATATGTTTCCCATTTACCTCCAGCTTTGTCTGAAGAATTGACCTTACACAGAAATGGCAACTTAACTGTATATTGCTGCTCTCCTTTTACAATTTGTTTTCATTGTTCTCTACTTGAAAGGCAGTTAAGTGCTCTTGACCTTTCATTGTCCCTAAGGTACACTCCGTTAGTCCGTAATTTACCCTAAAATGAATGCATTTTTAGGTGTCAAGATTAAACCGGTTTCTTCAAAGAGTTGAAGGTAACCCTGATGTGCCAACATTTTCCTTCTTTAGGAGTCACTGTGGCTATGGATCTGAAAGTACAATACTGTAAAATGTTCATGGCTTAGTTTCCAAAAAAGCTTAAATGAATTCCTACAGACAATTTTCCGCCTCTATGCAGTTTCCATAGCATGTTTTTGGTTTGGATGCTTCATTTAATGCAGTTAAATACAGCCAACATTTAATATTAACCAACTCCTTTAAACACAAAGGCATTTCCCAAATGGCACTCTATTTTCACTAACTATATTTTACTGGGCCCCTGGGCTCTGTTGACAAATCGTGCACTATATAGGCATTCATTTGGGTTCCATTTGGCATTCAGTTTTTATTCAAGTTAGTTTGGAGTCTCTGGTTAGAATTAAACCTACATTTTCTGTGTAAGCTTAATGAAATGAACATTTTAAAATGGTTTCTGCGGATAATGTGGACTTAATTTGTGTGCATTAAAGTGATTAGATTTGTTCACGCTTGCTCATTTGCTTTAATTGCAGTTCTTTCTAGGGGAAATGCCGCAGACTTATTCATTCTGAAAGTCTAACGTTAAATGAATAACAGAATACCAGTAGTTGCAGATTCTGGACATGGAGCTTACACAAGTGTTGTTTTAAAGCCAAATCTAATCCTTTCAGTACCAGCTACTTAAACTGGGTCTGCAGGATCGGAAACTTTAGCTGCCAAGAGGAATCCTGAACAGCGTTTGTGTTTGGGAGGGTCAAAGGACGGGCATGCTTCCCTCTGTAGGGTGGTGTAGCTTCACTCTTGACCTGAGTTAATAGTTGCCATCTGTAGGGTGGTGTAGGTTCACTCGTGACCTGTGTTAATAGGGGCCATCTGTAGGGTGGTGCAGGTTCACTCGTGACCTGTGTTAATAGGGGCCATCTGTAGGGTGGTGTAGGTTCACTCGTGACCTGTGTTAATAGGGGCCATCTGTAGGGTGGTGTAGGTTCACTCGTGACCTGTGTTAATAGGGGCCATCTGTAGGGTGGTGTAGGTTCACTCGTGACCTGTGTTAATAGGGGCCATCTGTAGGGTGGTGTAAGTCTAAACTGACCGCATCTGGTCAGATTTACTTCCATCCAGTCTGAGCTTGTCTCCTTATCGGGCTCTCATTTCTAATTCAGTGCAATGCTTTTGAGCACAGATCTGTGGAGAACGTGGTGCATCATTAGGGACACAACACAATCTGACCATGCTGATAGGGAATGGTACCAGCCAGAAGGAAGCCTCCAGGCCCTCACACTCCCTGCGGGTTTGTTGTTATGTAGGGTAGGCGCACACACACACACACACACACACACACACACACACACACACACACACACACACACACCCCTTCCATCTAACACGGAGGTGATGTGGAAGGTGAGAAAAGCCCTCCGCTGTCCTTTACCGGGTTTTCTCCGCCAGAGTGTGACTGATTTGACGATGAACTGATTTAGCAGTGTAGGTCGTGGCGTCGGAGTGTGAAGGGCGCTGCTGCTTTCCCTGTTCGTTTAGAAAGCTTTTCATTTCCTCTGGTTAAGCTGATTATTTCTATAGGTGGATTGAGATCGAACGGGGGAAGATAATGTCAACCCAGCCACTACTCAAGCCTCTTTACCAAGTTCAACTTCACCCACACCTTGCCAGTAATATAGGTAGGCCGTCTAACCATTCCGGCCGCATGTGAAACATGGTTTTACCACGTCCTTTCAGATGCACTGCCAAGTTGAAGGCGGCAGCTTTTGCTCATTACTCAAAAGTAATTACAGCTATTTTTAGAATATGCACTCAGCCCCCCTCTTTTTAGAATCATCTCTTCAATCATGATTGGATTGGCTTTCCACCATTCCACAATGTAAGTCTGCCTGTAACAATGTTGTTTCCCCACAGTGGCGGCTACTAGCGTGGAGTAGATGGCCCTGGGTGAGCCCTGCCTCTATTCAGACAGGGGCCACGGTGGCCGGAGACTGTGGTGGAGCTGGCTGGAGGGGGAGCGAGCAACTGAGGAAGCTGCTTCAAAATATTTATCATCTTGTTGAGACCGGCAATGCAATATTATGGTTCAAGACGTCACATTTTGACTCCTCCTCAACCCTGTGTGACAGGAATCATTCTGGGTTATGTTCCATTCTTTATACAGCAACCGATTCAACACGAGCCCTTCAGGTTGATAAAAGTAGGTTCCACGCCGAAAGGAACGCTTACAGGTCAGACTTTACCATTGACTTTACAGCAGTTAGTTGTCTGGCTTCTGGATTTGGGACACATCCTGCCTCCCAAATGATGCTGTGTCTCATAAGCAGTGCACTTCTTTAGAACAAAGGCCTATGGGACCTGGTAGTTGAAAGGGTCACACTACAAATGGGAAATATGTTTGGAATGTGTCCATAGGTTTAAGCAGTCGGCATCTCTTTACCGTGAAAGACCCTGTCCACTGTTAGATGCTGCCTTCTGCCTAGTCTTTTTTACGATTGACACTGACTGATGAAAGACCCTGCCAAACATGTCCTAAGCTTCTCCGGTGTCTCTGAGCTGTTCTGGGTAGAGTGACCACAGGAGTGTGGTCTTATAATTGTGGCCCTGTTATCCACGTTGCGCTGTCCCTGCCCGGGTGGTGCTGGAACTGAGCTCTTACAAGTGGGTGCGTTCGAGTGTCTCAAATGAGTGGGAAAATATGATGCGTATGAACAGATCTGGAGCAGAGCCTTTCTGGGTGTGGTGCAAATTTCCCACTTTGAAATTTGTGCTACTCCAGATATTAAATACAGTGGTTCTAAACCAGGGGTACTAGGACCTCTGGGGGTTCTTGGCCTCTCCACAGGTGGTGCTTCGGACAACTCATGACTCCATAGGCTAACCAGTCAAATTGACATGAGAGACTTCTGGGGTACTCTAAGCAGTGCAAAATTCTGTTTGTGGTTCATTGATTGCAAAACCTTGGGAGCCACTGATCAAGTGTGTTAAGGTTATTTCTCCTTATGATAGCCTAACCATGTAAGCAAAATGTATGACGACTCATTCAAGCAGATGCCAGTTTAAGGTTGTAAAGGCCAACTCCCTGTCACCAATGGTCGAGTCAGATCGTTCTTTGTCTGCCTTCACATTACCCTTTATTGTTGGGCGCCTGAAGCCAGACTTCGTCTGTGTCTATTAATAGTCCCCGGAGGTGGTCCATCGTCTTCCTGTGTATCGGCAGCCTCCCGATCAGATAGCCTCCGTGGTGCGTTATTAGTCTACTCTACAGAAATGGACTCCAACTAATTGAACTGATGTTGGGTCCATTTGTTTTCTTAGATTGTTGAAAACAACACACTTCAGGTAATTGTTCAGTAAGCCACTAATCAGCAGTAGACCTCTAAATCAAGCAATATTTTCTGAACGTATGGTCGCAATGAAATCTAATCGCAAGTACACAGAATTGCAGGGAATTGCATATTGCACCTAAGTGTCATCAAGGGCCTTGCAATTCCCAGCCCTAATAAATCCTGAATGTGAGAATGAACCAGCGGGCACAAACTGTGGTCCAAAGTACCTGGTCTTTAGGGATGTCGGCTGTTGGAATGTGCAGTGCACCATTAGAGTAATTGATTCATCCGGAATTGTCCTGACGAGTTGCTGACTTCCAAAGACAGAGAATCTCTGAGAAAAGTTATTCTCATGAATGTCTCTCCACAGCATCCCAGGCTGTCAACCCTGGCTTAGGTTAGACCGGCTATGCGCTAGTTTAACTATTTCATTTGTGCTCTGGGTCTGGTGCTTGAATAGGGTGACATTTCATTCATTCATCGTCAATCGTTATCTTGCGCACAGGGTCGCGGGGGGCTGGAGCCAATCCCAGCTGACATCAGGCAAAAGGCGGGGTACACCCAGGACGCCAGTCCATCGCAGAGCCACACATAGACAAACAACCAGTCACATCCACACCTAAAGACAATGTAGGGTCACCAATTAACCTAGTCCGCATGTCCTCTGGAAGGTGTGAGGAAGCCGGAACCTGCGACCTCCTTGCTGTGAGGCGACGGTGCTAACCACTGCACCACCGTGCCGCCTATAGTGGGACATGTTGGAATCTAATATGTATAGATTTACAGTTGATGTACATGTTAACAGCATCACTAGTGTTTATTTAGACAGGTGTTTTTGATGCAGAATATTGCAGCAGCTTTTGGACTGGGCTTGATGTGGTGAACGTAAGCTTCTTAATATTTTTACACAGCACGTGAGAAACGTGTGCACTTCCCAGGGAACAAGGTGGCATTTGGGACATAGAGGAATCCCTTTGTGTTCTCCTTCAAATCCTTTGTACGTGGTGGTAACATTGGCACACTGTTAGATGGAGGGGGTTGTCTGGGGATTACTCTGAAACACATTATGTTGGGATGATGGCTGTCAATCTCTCCCCTGAGAATTTCAGAAGCGTTGTCTTTGTCTTATCGCTGCCACCTCAGCGCTGTATCACTTGGCCCTCTCCATCCGTGAGCACAACACACAGAGGTGCTTTATCTGCAGTCTAGTCACTTAATTATGCTCTCAGATCTGTATGCGTGCTCTTGTGTGTGCTTGCCTGTGTTTTTCCTCCGTTCGTTCATTTATTCTCAGCATTAACTCACCTCAGAAATGGGGGCACTGCAGTAAAACCCGGGTCTGTGCTGAAGCCTTGAGTTGCTGTCGGCTGCACAGTGAACCGCACGCGGGTGAGCCTTTAATGGCGAACGACCTGTAAAGGGATTCTCATTTGTAGTGACTGGCTCAGCAGGGGAATGATGGAGGGAAATCATGGAGGAAGGGGGACAGTTCAACTGCAGCCGTTCACAATTCAGTATCATCACATCAGAAACTGAATTAAATGAAGAAAGACTATGACTGAACACTATTAAATGTTAATAATAAAATGTATCATTTGTTAAAGTGGTGTTTTGTCTTTAAGGTGGTATGTTGTAACCTAGTTGAAATACCACTCTGGAAATAGAAATTACTACTGCACCCATTTCTTTCCTTTCCAAAAAGGTTGAAAAGGCAAGTTTGGAGTGAGAAACAAAGGGTTCAATTTGCAGTGATCTCTTAATTTTAACCCTTCTATTCCTCAGTCAAAACCTTCCTTTACATCTTTTTTTGGAAAGGAAAAGTAGCAGTGGTCTCTTTTCCAGAGCTGTATGTGGGAGGCATAGGACACCAAACATGTTATGTACGTATTAGGCTATTTCAGTCACCTCAACTTCAATTTTATACAATGTTGGAAGTAGATTCAATATGTGTTCCTACTTTATAAATAAAAAAAGCTTTGCTGACTGACACAAAAAAAATTACTCAATAGTATTAATTTCATTTGCTTAGGAATAAGTAGCATAAATTAAAATATTCTTAACCATGAGAATATAAATACAATCGGATACTAGCAGCTACACTATGGGCTCTACATCTCCCCTTTGACAAGACTACCCTGTGTGCTGAAAACATTATCTGAGGATTTTTTTCAAAACCTTTTCACAGGGATGAAATTCTACCAGATTTAGCTTAGCATTAAGCTTAGACATTTTCTCACAATGAACAATACTGAACAAAATGTAGAAGGCCGTTTGGATAATTTGGTGTCAAAATAACACTTAGATTGTGTCAAATAACATATATTTTTGATTTTCTGAGCATGTCACTTATTTCATAGATATCAAGCTTCAGTTCATGAAAATGAACTTAAATTAACAAGCTAGTTGTTGCTCTAAACAAAGGCTCAAATTGTTAAGCGGATCCTCAAAATGCATTGCTTGAACGCGACTCATCAACAAAAACGCTCTAATGCATAGCCATTTGAATTCATCTACTCGTCTATTTTTCAGTCAGCATGTTCAGAGCTTGAGGACCTAAGACCAGGTCTGCCGTTACATACAGTAGCAGCTATAAGAGACAGAAATGTCACAGTATACCAGTGCATCAGCTTGACACCAAAATTACAAGCCAGAGTGTAGCAGCTTTCCGCAAGAATCACCCCTAAGCTACTAAGTGTCTACAGGCTAAATGATTAAATGACGACATGTCGTATTCAAGCCCTGGCCCATCCACCGTTCCATGGTGAAAGGAAGCCAGAAGCAGATGTGTGGGGTTACCAGCCAGGGGCTTGGATGGTGAGGAGGACTTCTGTCTTGCAGGAGTCACGGCATCCTCAGTGCTTGGATGTACTGTAAATACTTGTTTTAATACACTACCATTTAAAAGTTTGGGTCACTTAGAAATGTACTTGTTTTTGAAAGTAAAGCAATTTGTTTTATCCATTTAAAGTCTGGGATGCCAGCCTTTTTTTGTGATCATTCTCTGTCCAGTGTCTGTTATTTTGCCCATCTTTGTCCATTCTTTTTATTGGCCAGTCTGAGATATGGCTTTTGGAACACGACTGATGGTTGCTGAGAGTGGGCCTCTACATATGTAGATATTCTATTAGCAATGCCTACATTGTATTTCTGATAAATTTGATGTCATTTTATGGAAATAAACACCTTCAACAACAAGGACATTCCTAAGTGACCCCAAACCTTTGGACGGTAGTGCCAGAATGTCTGAATGTACTGTACCTCTGAACTCGCTTAAAACTCACCGAGAGAGACATTTTGGGTGAAGCACATTTGTAAGTGAAAGAAGGCAAACGAGTGACGTTGAAAGGAACACAGGTCAAGGGAAAGGAGATTTAAGAGAGAGGATAAGAGAGAGAGAGCGAGAGAGATTTACACTTTGCCGTCACGCGCAATCCGTCTGTGCCCGTTTGTCCGGCCTGCCTGCTCGTTCAGTACAACACTGGTCCTCGTGCAGACTGACCTTTGTGTTCATCTATGCTTGGCAACGCTGCAGCCACCATCGACAGTCTGGCATGTCTGTTCACTGAGGCTGAACCTCCAGACGCCCACTTGGATTGAGTCTAGGGCCTGCAGCGCTCTGCTTTATCTCGGGATGGTTCCACAGAGAAAGGCCTTAAAGGTCCAATGTGGTCTTTTGTTGTTTTCCCTCTGTGTCACTTAATTTTGTGCTAACAGTTGTGCATTTTATTGTGGTTGTTTTAAAAACAAGTGGTCAGGGGAAGAAAGATAATTTCTCTATAACAAAGTTCTTCTAGGGCTGTATACGAATACTGGGAGTTCTAACTGCTTTTATTGGACGAGAGATTTCGATCTTTGTTATTGGCCTGTTAACAAATTTGTCCCCAGTCTGAAACAAATCAGTTCCCCCCCAAACAGGTGGTCTTTTTGATCTAGCCTTCTGCTTCTCACCTTTTCACAGTATGGATATAGATGTAAAAACCCAGAACGTCTCTGACTTAACTGGGCCTTTAAAAGGGATGCCTCTTTGCCGGTCTGGTGTCATGCCAAAGGCAACATGCAGCAAATGCAAATCAGACAGGCTGATGGGGGTGGAGCCCCGGTATCAGATCGGGTTTAGCCACAACATTACCAATTTCTAAACCACTCCATGATCCCAAACAGCTTTCCTAGAACTGTAAACAGGATTCTGTTGCATGTTCAAACCCAGGAGGGAGGGTGCTCCTGCCAGTCTTTCTGACTCCAGAGGCCGTTGTTTCATACTCTGCCGTTGACGGTATTGATGGGACATGCCAGCATTAGGTTCATGGTAATAGTTGGTGCCCGTGAGAGGACTTTTCTTGTAGGCGGTGAACGTTTTTTTTTTCACAAGGAGTGTTCTGGTTTTGATTGTGGATCAGGGTTTATCTAACATTGCTTTTCAGGTTTCAGCCGTGAAGACGATACAAAATGCGTCTGTACAAGGGATGTATGGGTGGATGTGTAATCTGAACCACGTGCTCTTGTGATAGTAGGCTTCATCTAAGAGTACAAGTAGCTGCGCTGTGTTTACTAGGAACGGAGGTTCCCAATTGAATTGAGCCGAGTCTAACTGAAATAAGAATCGATGCCAAATGTTTTGCTAGGTGTTTACACAGATGCTGCTTTTTTATGTATTTTTGTCAAAAATGCACATGCATTACGTCCTACCTCAGGGGTTCACGTTTGGGGGTCGTCAACATGAGAACGTCTGAAGCCCTCCCTCTTTTCCAGTCCATCATGCCATCGCCTCGGTCCTTGTTTACCTCAGCCAGGCGCCCACTGAGCTGCTGGTGCCATGCTATTAACTGTGGGCTATTTTTACCGTAGGTGCTGAGGCCTCTAGGAATGTTTTTGACACACTTCTCTCTCGGTGTAGTTGACCCTTTTTAGCCAGCAGGCCTCCTTGACACACTACTTCCAACGTGGTAGTCATGAATTTGCTCTGTTCTGAAGGTGGTTCTGTTAGACTTTTTCAAACCCAGGTCATTCCATTTCGCAGACAGTTGGTCTACCCCCTGCTCCAAACTTCCTGTTAGAGGAGGCTAGTAGTGATGTTACAACATCAGTATGTTACCAGTGATTTTCTTTCTAACCCGAACCTTTACCCTAACCTTAACCCCAGCACTGTGATATCTAACCTTAACCATAACCTTAACCCCACTGCTGTGAAACTTAAATGCACTAAAATGCATTTTAACTTTAGTGTTAAAATGCATTTATTGCATATTGTAGTGACCTTGTTAAGGCCATTACCCGTCCTTTGATATCCATTTACCCTGTGTGGATCAGTAAGTAGTACGCCTATGGCATTCGTATAATGTTTTAATAGCTTTCGTAATGTATTATCTTACTAACGCTATTGCTATGTATATGTTATGTTTTAGCCAATTCGTAATGTATTATACGTTTTGGCAGCACATTGTAATGTATCATAACATATATGAAATTGGGTGCTCTGCCTTGAACTGATCATTATTAAAGGAAGTAAGACTGGAGTGTGTTAACGGATCCGATAACAATTGCTTGACTGAAATGTTTGCAAAAAAGCAACCTTGAACTCGAGATTGGCCAGCCAGTTTGTTATATGCTTTAGTACCTAACCAAATAGCACCCTTAGCCCCACTGTGAGTTAAAAACAAAAAATGTGTTATGAAAATGTGATTAGAAACAGAACTATATGGAATGGAATGTTCTTGGGAGGATGCATCTCAATCTTTGACTCTCCTGAGCCTGCCATGCATGCATTAATGAGGCAAAGCCATTAGTGCAGAACTCGGGCTCATCTTTCTCTCTTGTCTCTCTCGTCAAGCTCTCTTTTCTATATATCTGTGTATATGGTTTGAGGATAGAGTAGAAGGGCATCGGATGGAATCTCTATTGGTCAGACACAGTGTAAATGAAGTGAGAGACCGGTCTGTCAGAGTACTAGTCATCTAAATGTGTATCAGTGCTGCACAGCCTTGGACAACCCCATTGTCCACCACAGACAGGGTTCAATGTCTGTAGATGCCTTACAGCCAAGGTCAGTCATACCATGTAGAATTCAGTATTACACTGTGGACCAGGCTGTGTGGCACTGATACACATCTAGATGATTAGTTTTGTAAAATCACTTTGACAAGTGCTGATGTCAATAGGGCTTTACATTTGATTGATTGATTGAGCCTGGTAGCTATGTTTGTATCTCGATGGTTCTTTAACTATTTTGGACTCAGACCCACCTTTTCTTTCCTACTCCTTTTTCTTTTGCGCCTTCTTATGTTCCGTCACTCTTTTATTCTTTATCTTTTCCTTCCTTCCTCTCAATCACTCTTAACACAGTGCGGGCTGTTTTACAGAGATTCCTATCAGTTTGTTTTGACATGTTTTGTCAAGGCCCTCAACCAACATTGATATAATCAGGTCCTAAAGGAGGTCATTCCTCTCAGGATTGTAGAGAACTGACAAGTGTGTAGTGCTTGTATAATGAGGCTTCCCCCAGGGCTGTGGGTTGATCATTTAACAATCAGCGTTTTCACATCGATCTTCTCAAAACCTTCTTCTAAGTCCTGTCTAGACTGGCCTTAAAGATCCTCTCTCATGCCTTCTCACGCATTCCCCTATATTTGCTGGGGAAAAAGGGGACATGCACAACACCCATTTCCATTCCTTAAGTTGTGAACGGAGAGTGATCCATTTACCAGATTATTTATGCCCAAAGCTTCCCTTGGGTGGCCTCAGAATGAAGCTCAGGCTGTCTTCCGACTGACCCCGGTGGGACACTTAACTGACATTTTTTTTCCCCGTTGTGCTTCCAGGATGCAGGCTACTGGTTACAAGTCAACAGGCTGGAGCATGGAGACGGTGGCATTCTGGACCTGGATGACGTGCTGTGCGACGTTGCTGATGACAAAGACCGGGTAGGTTGAACTGCAGAGAGCCCCGGGTGGTCTTGTGATATCCGCCCCGGAACAAACCAGCAGGAGAGTGGGTTTATATCCTGCCCGATGTTGCTGTAGTGCACCCTCTTAGACCGGGTGTATAATCTGCTAAATGAATGACACTGGCAATATCAACCACATGGCACCGGCATTCTGATGATTCATAGGGATAAATAGTTTATACTACAGAACTGTGTTTATGGGCAATTTCTAACCACTGGATACTTCTATCACTAGTTTAGAGAAATACGTTAAACGGTATCGTTCATGTTGATGTTAGAACGGTGATGTCACATCAATTCAGGCTCTTTCTCTGCCTAATCCTCTGAAATATTCAGTCAGTTGTTAGTCAGTCTTATTTCATATAAATATTTGGGAGAGGAACTTAGAGGAATTTACTAAGATATATGGGAATTTGCTAAGGGGCGTAAGCCATGGTCCATGAACAAGTGAGAAACATCACTTGACCTTTTCCTAGCAAAATCTGAATAAGGTGGTGAACCAAAAAGTGTCTGTCACCTACATATTTGGCAACTGACACTTTTGGTTTCCCATTTAGTGCTGAAACTGGCATTGGGATGTTAAATTATAAACCGACAGTAGAATAACAATGTATGTCTTTTATCTCCAAAAGCGACGGATGTCTTTCCTGTTTGCTTTGGGAACTGTCAAGGTTTGGAAACCACTTGGGCACCGTCCAAAACTGATTGAAGATGTTTGCTTTCATCATCCATTACATGGTTTACTGCTTCTGTCATCCATTTTGATATCTGTGCGTTTATTAACCAAATGTTATTACTACCTGATCAACTTTCCCTAGTGGGAGAAGACTGTAGTTTGCCCAGAATACACCCTAAATACCACCTCTTTATGAAGTCCACTGCTTTTGACCACGGTTATCTAGTCAAATGCAGTGCACTATAACATCTACTGGATACCATTTGAGGCGTACTTTTAGCTAGCTAGATGGACCCACAGTCACAAGCTGCTACAGTTAACCTCTGGCATCTGTTTGGTCATCTCGTTTTCTCTGTCGAGCTTCCCACCATTATGAAAAGAGGGTGACGGAAGGACGAGCGCTAGGCTAATCCTCAGAGCGAGTGATAACGCTGTCCGCCAAGGTCACCTGGAGTCGTATCCTCGGCTGGATCAGCCGGGCCCAGAGACTGCCGGGTTGCTCGCATCATAATCTCAACACTCCTGTCACCAGAGCCCACTGGACCACGAATGGCTGTGGTATTTTCAACACGGTGTAATTAATTTAAGCAGGGGTTTAATGTAGCAAGCCGGTACATTGAAAACCTGTACTGGATTGAGGCTTGTCTAAATTCGTAAATGTAGAGATTCCCTTATGTTCTTTATTAAAATAGAGAAAACAGACCAGAAATAATGCTATAGAAATTAGGCATGGCTTTTTTAAATACCATTTTCTTTTTTTTAACTAAAAACACACAACGAACATCAATTTTTCCACTGACTCTTTGAGCAATTGTGAACCGTGAAGAAATTGTAGCCCGGCATTCTGCTCGCCTGTCTTCTTCTGTTATGTTACGAGCCAGCCGTGTGTGTGTGTGTGTCTGTCTGTCTGTCTGTCTGTCTGTCTGTCTGTCTGTCTGTCTGTCTGTCTGTCTGTCTGTCTGTCTGTCTGTCTGTCTGTCTGTCTGTCTGTCTGTCTGTCTGTCTGTCTGTCTGTCTGTCTGTCTGTCTGTCTGTCTGTCTGTCTGTCTGTCTGTCTGTCTGTCTGTCTGTCTGTCTGTCTGTCTGTCTGTCTG
>JACXGJ010000106.1:0-22351 GCA_016801105.1 Esox niger | reverse complement strand
GATGGTGTGATGTCTCACTGGAGAGGCTTCGGTCCATATGAGGACTGTCATTATACATCCGGTTTACCTCTCACTAAGCATTATACTCATCCACGCTAGTTTAAAATGGTATCTAGAGTTATATATTTATATTTTATGAGTCTTTATTGCTAGTGTATGGTATGTTATTGGATAATTCTTTTCAAACAGTCATGTTTTTGAATTAATGAGTAATGGAAAAATGCTCAAATCACTGTTCAATCTTTGTTTAACAGCTGGACTTGGGATTCAGTTTTCTTTTTTGTTTCAAATAATAACAGTTCTCTCAGACATTTCATGTCATTTAAAGCCCACAATGCGGCAGCACCTAAAGCAGCGGCTTAGACCTGAGGCCAATGAATTGTGCCCCAATGAAAACGGGTTGAGAAATTCTAATAAATCCACTGCCAACAAGAGTCGCTGCAGGTTTTTGGTTCCCAGTGACGCAGCCGGTATTATTAACGCTTCCTTCTTGGAAACATGGCTGGATTAAACTGCAGGGACGTCTCTTCACTCTGTTCAAGGGAAACTGATTGATAAGTGACAGCTGAGAGTGAGTGACAGCTGCTTTCTACTCTTCTCACAATTAAGAGGGATTAGAGGGAGAAAAACACAGCGACAAAGTGCATGAACTCATCACAGGAGACCTCATAGTGTGCTGTTTAGGACACCAGCTATCACCTATTAGCCCTGGTCAAATGTAGCATGCTACATGGGGAATAGGGTGCCCTTTAGGGCACACTCAATCTGCCTGTATATCACTGACGTGTCTGTAAATTGAGTTTTTGGACATAGAAATACGCTGGGGATGACTTGAATGGGGTCGTCCATTCTACTCAGGGTTCTGTGACAATATCTGACCCTGGAATGAATGGTTATGGCCTCGCGTTGCCGTAGTTGGCCTGTACCCACCACTTCACTAAACCACACACAGTCTTCTGGATCCCTACACCTCTGGCAAATGAGGGGAATTTTTTAGCGGGAGGAGTGGTGGAGCGAGCGAGGGAGGGAGGGAGGGGGGACGGGAGGGCAGTGTGTCATCGCCCCTGCCTGGAATGGTGTCAGACAGCTGGGGCGGGGTGGTGGATTCACCGCGCGTCCTTGTTCCCTCTCCGCTCCTCTGGCCCGCAGTCCGGCCTTGAGCCACGGTGGCATTCCTGTCTTTAATGGTCAGCATAAGCCCTCTCTGCCATGCGCGCGCAAGTGCACACACACACACACGCCAGGTGTCAGGTGTCGCATCCCTGCACACTCCCGAGGTCGTGACCTATAGGGGGCCGAGCTCCGCCAACCTGGCATTCTTGGTGTATCTGGGCGGGGAGTACGCTCGCTGAACTATGTGTGTCTGGGTGGGGCGGACAGCTGGCGTTTGTTCAGTCTGGATGCATGCGTTCACTTCTGTCAAAGCCACCGGTGTTGGGACGGACAGGCGCTGACCCATCCAGCTGGCGGTGTTCTAGTTCACGGTCGGCTAGCCGGCAGACTGGACAAATGTGTCTGGACCCTGACCCTTATTGTCCCAGACCCTGATCTGACCACAAATACTTGGCTCTGCTAAATCATGAGTTGGCTGATCATTTGTAATGAATACCACAAGTACTTTAGTTCGTAATATCGACTTAGTGTAACTTCATTATGGGAGCTTCCTGTAAATGGTAGATATATTGTAAATGTTGCTTTGTAGTGTGTCTGGAGTCTGACACCTTCCAACACTAACTGAACCTTTTTAAGGCCAACAAGGTAAAAACATAAATAGCCATGGACCTTTCTTAGACTTGCGGAATGTGGCGCCTTGCTATGGCTTTGTAGTCTCTCTGCTAGGGAACAAAACCTTTTCATTGTTGACGCAAAACTATCTCTGGAGATTAGAAGAGATGTTTAGAAGCACCACTAAACAGAATGACTCGTCTTGTTGTGATGTAATTTGATGTGTGAATTTCCTGTATTTATATCTCTAAATATCTATGTATATTTTTTATATATTGAGATGTACAGTGGAGGGAGGAAGGAGTCTGGTAGTTTTTAGGCCAGGATAGTTTTTCACTGAGTAGTGATATATGTGCTTCAGGCATTGTCACGCACTATACCAGTTTTAGTCACCGGGATGCATTTCTTATTTCTTTTCTCTCGGTCTGAATCTGCAACCGCAGCAAGTCAAATACTGTGGCCTTGTACTGCACGGCGAGCGTTGGTGTCCGTTAAGTAGCCATTTGTGAAATCAAGTGTGCCCACCGTTATCGACAAAGCCTCCAGCTTTCCCCTCAGGGAGTGTGTTGTTCGATCGTTCCATAGCCACAACCACACGGGACGTCAACACTTATTGATTCTGGTGGCCTCTATATTTAGGCTGTTGGTTTGAACCCTGGTGCATAGATTTTTGGCGAAAGTAGCCATTTTAAGACACTTAGAATTTAGTTTATTGAGCCTGTTAGAACACATTGAGACATGCACTGTCCATGACTGATATAATATATTCCAGAGTACTGCAACTGTGCAGAATTTAAGACAAAGGTCTTGTGTCTTTGACTATCCACAATTTCTAATGTACCACAACCTAGAGCTGTGGTTTCCAACCAGGGGTACTTGGTCCCCTGGATGTTCCTGACGTAACCATCAGTACAGTATAACATTCAGTTACTGAAAAATATTTAGATCCACAAAGCTGGAGATGGTTTGGCCTTGTATCAGCAACCTTTTAAAATGCTTGAATCCTTCATGATGTGATTTGTGGATATAAATCTATTTATTATTCAAGGTGTGTTGACAGCTGCCTACTCCCAATTCACCCAGCCTCTCCATACTCTGATTCAAACAGACACGCATTAATATCTTCTGACTCAGTCCTCCATCTTACCTGACCTCCTTCAGAGGAGATCCCTTACCAATGACCATATCTGTTCCACCCTACTCCTTCCCTGCTCCTGGTAGGAACAACGTGCTGTCTACAGCTACACAACTCAGCCAAGATGAGTTGTCTGAAGATCTGTAGAGGAGCTCATCTTGTTCAAGGTGACCAGAGTAACTGCCCTGAGGTCAACTTGGTTCATACACCCGGTTTTACATCTGTATGTGTATTTGCAGACAGGTCATCAGACCGGCATATATTCTTCCAGACCCACTGGAACGTTCTAGATTGCTCGAGAACTCTCCTGTCTCTTCGGTGGGGTGGACCGGACACAGGCTGCCTATTTATTTGCAGCAGAGATCAACTGTTGAGCCAAGCATGTGAATCATACTAGGTGCTGACACTGTTCATTTTACACAGCGGCCCAGTTAACTTAACGATTGACTCTCCGTACAGAAACTATACGTTCTCTATGAATTCCATTTTACCACCACTAATTCATTGAAAGAGGGGGATGTTGCCCTGTCACTGGGTGTTTGTCACGCGGATGCTTAACTCATTACAGACCCTGTGAAGAACGTTTGTCAGGAAAGTCGTTGACATTGTGTCAGATGGTCCAATGTATTAAGGGCGCTCGTTTGCTCCGTTTTGGTCTGACAAAAACACGGGGGTTTTACAAGCCACTTATTGTGCTTCCCGAAGCGTTTGCTAATGAAAGACAGCCAAACATGCACACAATTACACGACACGGCGGGAAGATCCCTAGGCGGCGTTTGGTGGCACTGTAGCCTACTGAGGCCCTGGTGACGTTATTCCTCGTTGGCCTCGGTTTCCATAGGAGCTGCACTAAGGATGTGTCGCATGAGACCGTTAAGTACGGCCTTTATTCAGCCCCTCCCCCGGCGGAGTAGCAGTTACCTCCGTTAACCTGACTCATGATTCGTCACGCCGTCGGGTCAGCGGTGACGGCATGCGGCGGGAGAGGGAGAATGGGCAAACCAGCCTTTGATCTGCTTTGTAGCGACCCGGCATTTGGCTGCTCTCCTTGAGCTGTCCTGGACCCGTGCGCCATAGCGCTCCTTATAGGGCCTTGCAGGAGGTACTCCACGAACCTCCTCCGTATGTCCCCCCACCTCCTCCATTTGTTCCATCCCCCCTTCAAAGGGTCATTGCCTCATGTTCCCTCTCCCCTTTCCTAACGTTTTCTTTGTCTTTCAATAACTGGCTCCATTTTATTTAGTCACAAATTCCATCTCTAGATGCTTTACAGATTTGTTTGCAGCTAATGTTAGGCTTAGAATAAGTTTCAGGTTAAAGGTTATGTTTTGGTTAGGGTTAGTAGGCTGAATTTTTTTGAGAGTTAAAATAGCGTAAGTGTACTTTTGGGACACTACAAATAGTTTTACTAACAACCATTTTCCTAACACACGCCGCTCCTTGAGGGTGATTCTGTGTAAAAAAGGGTGTTTGTCACCTCATTTATTTGCTCATGTAGCATGTAGAAAGGTTATTTTTTTATATTTTTACCTAGGATGTCTGGGTAATCAAGCAGTTTATTGCTCCTCAAAATATTGTTGCTTTATAGATAGCATAACGTGATACTGTATGTCATTTAGTGCACTCATTTTAACCAGGGCTCCTAGTGTTCTGGTTGAAAGTAGTGCTCTATAGGGAATATGGTCCCATTTAGGATTGGCTCTGTACTGTAGGGGCGTTTTGTCAGAGACCGGAGAGAAAATTTGATTATTCGCCCCATTTGGCACAAGTGGTCCCCCATTTGCTGCTTGATAGCGTGTCGCCATGGTCGCAAAGGACCCTATCATGGTTTTATTGGTGGAACTCTTCCGGCGGCGTGAGACGACTACAGTTGAAACAAAGGGTATGTGTGACGACTCCCCAGGAGGGCGGAACAAGACTGTGTTCCAAATGGCCCACTTTTCCCTTTAGAGACCACAGCTGTTAACCCATCCCAGCTCTGACGAATAAAGACTTTGGTCGCACTGAGGGAATATCTCCACTTAAAAATAGGAAAACTGATGTTGCGTTCCATGTTGAATAAATTTAAGCCTTGTGTGAGTAGAAACGCTAGTGGTGGCAGCGGTGGAGGGGAAAGCGAGGCGTCAGGATGTTGCACGTGGATTGCGTTAATCAGGAACTGAGGCGTTTGCATAGCAGTGGATGCCCCAATCCCATGTACCTTACAAGGCAGACATTTGCAAGCTAAGGAGTCCGTATGATAATACCACATCACCAGCGAGTAGCTCAGGCAGGAGAGCATAGGGCTTATCACGCAGTGCCAGCCTCCCTACCAAAGTCCCCAGAAGACCTTGATCGCATCGCTCATTCAGCCATTTCTATCATGCAGTCAAGCATGGAAAACGGGAGGGTGGGGAGGAAGTGGGAGAGCGATAATTCCTGTGCAACAGAGGGAGGTGGGCTAACTTCTGGCCAATGGCAGCATTGAGAACTTAAGCAAAACCAAAGACCCCTGCCTGAACACAGTCTGTTTACGAATATTCGACCATGCACGTGGTTTTGAATGGAACCATAAATTAGTCAGACGTCACGCTGTGTAACTGCTAAATTGACTATGTCACCGAGTCCAGGAAAAGCTTGATTTATGTTCTACTTGTTGCACGTACAGTGGCTATAACCATCAATCTTGGCATGTTTTTTTTCACCTTTGTATGCTGAAATTGTATTATTGTAATGCTGTATTGCTGCAATGCCCAACTGTCTCTGGAGAGTTAAAGATTGTGGTATATCTTCTTTATAAAAAGTGTGTTACAGGCGACTGACCAGTAGGAAGGGGTTTTTAGTGTGATGAGTCAAGGAAAATCCTCCAAAAATGGCACCCCCCAACCCTGATAATGCTTGGTCAGTGTGCACAACCCCATACAGCCAACAGTTCAGTGAAGACTCAACCCTAGACTCTGGTGGATGGCACGGCACGTTTTCATGGTAATCACTTAATGATTAATGAAAATGACCATGACTGGTGTTTTCAGTTATATATTTAAAAAATATATTTTCCTCATTTGTGGCTGTATTGATTTGAATGGAAACTGATTACTTTCTCCCAGCATTGCAAGTGCGTAGGAACATGTGTAGTGTATTCATTTATCTATCATCTTGGGTGCTTGTATGGGGCTGAGTGCAGAGGAGCCACACTGCCCCCCTCTGGTATACATTACTATGTGCAATGTCAATCGTCTACAATGCTTTAATGTGGTTCATGGAAGAGGATTCCTTTATGATTTTCTTTATCGCAGTTGACATTTCTCAGTGTAAATGAAACATTAGTGTTTTTAAGTGGTCTTAAAATGTACAATGATTCTTGGCTGCCGATCACATTGAAAATGGTGTCTTCTGTTATTGAGATGTTGTTTGCCCACATGATCTTCAGCCCAACTCCCAAGCAACAGCTGCATTTAAAACCAACGGTCTAAAACCGCTGTGTTGTCTTTTTGTGGCTGAATCCTCACATTAACAGTTTATTTCCGAGTCATAAGACATTTTGCAGACACTCCTATCCAAGCAACTTACCGTAATGGGTGGGCCAATCTGGCATCCCATGCGCATAATCACCTCAGACACTCCTGGCTGACATTATGAGCTGTGGCACAGTTGGATGTTGTACTAGCTGGAGCCTCGACCCTGAGCATGTCTTGTAACACCAGATGCCCCATCCTAATGGTCACTGGGACGGTTTTGAATCTGATGTATGCCTGTCAGAGCGATCCAGAATAAAATAACTTGTTGTAACTTTCCACATCCATCCAGGAGGTTAATACATTAGTGCTGATCAGGGATTAGTTCTCACTTTTATATTAAATACGATAATTTGTACAGAGGTGGCCTGATCCTAGATAATAATACTCCTGCCCCCTTATTTCCTTTCTTTTGGGAAGCTATTCCATGTTTGTCCAGCAGAGGTCTCCCTCAGCACGGTTACTGAGTGTCCGTGTTTGGGCTGATGCGGTGACACGTGCCTGACTGGATCCCTTGGCTTGCAGTCGAGTGGTTCATCTCCAAACCGCCTTTGTAACAGCTCATCAAAACACATCGCCTAGTCAAACAGGAAACCGCAAACCTTCGCTCATGTTGTTCCCCTGCACCGGGCCAGAACAGAATCTCAAAATAGCCCCCTGTTCTTTGGACCGCATATGGCCCTCTGCTTCTGACCAGTACCCCTGGTTTTGTGCAGCTGCTGTGTTGACCTCCAGTGAGTTCCTGGTGTCAGACAGTTGCGGCTGGTCTGCGGAGAGGAAAGGCTTGTGGGCACAGCGAGGATTCAGGAAGTGGTTTCCAGGCTTTGGGTCACACAGCCTCCATGGCGGCATGTTCAGTTCAGCCACCCACCAAGACGTCCCTGTCGGTCGGGGAGGGAGGAGGTTAGCCTGCATATAGATTGTTCTGGGCTGCTGTCTGAAAGTTTGCTGGTTCAAATCCTCAACTTGACAAGATAGAAAAAGGCCTCCATGTAGCCCTACACCTGTAAGTTACTGTTGGAAATTACAAGACATTTTGAATAGACAACTGGCGGGGACATATTTTGCATTCTGTGGTCTATTCTAGGAACTGTGATATAACCAAAGGTACTGAAGAAACCTTTGTCCCATATACTGTTATCTTCTCCAAGGGGGCACTGTGGTATAAGATTCATACATCTTCCCGGACTGTCAGGCCAATGAATGGCCATAGCATGTCGACTTCCATAGCATGTCCGATGTACAGTACAATAGATGTAGACTGTAGCCACAAAACTGTATGATGTGAGCGCCTGCTGCAATTATTTGGACAGTTAAGAATTAGTTTTCCCTATATTCCAACAGCTTGGCTTTTAAATGAATTACTATGAGGATAAAGGTTAGATTCTTGGCTGCTATTTTAGGGGAATTTGTTTACATACTGGTTTAACTTTACACAAAGTGCCCCTATTTCAGAGGACATTGTTAGATATGGAAACATTTGGTCACTGATGCAATTTTCATATTATTGGCTCTGTACGCTACCACAATGAATTTGAAATGAAACAAACAAGATGTAATTGAAGTGCAGACATTCAGGTTTAACTCAAGGGGGTTAACAAAAATATTGCATGAAACATTTAGGAATTGCACCAATTTTAATACACAGCCCCTTTATTTCAGGGGCTCAAATGTAATTGGACAAATTAATGCAATCATAAATAAAATTTTCATTTTTAATGCTATGTTGAAAATCCTTTGCAGGCAATGAGTCTGGAAAGCATGGACATCCAGAGTCTGGAACACATGGACATCAAACACTGGGTTTTCTCTTTTGTGATGGTTTGCCAGGCCTTTAAAGCAGCTGTCTTCAGTTATTTGTTCGTGTTACTTTCTGCCTTAAGTTATGTCTTGAGCTAGTGAAATGCATGCTTGATCGGGTTGAGATCAGGTGATTGACTCGGCCATTGCAAAATATTCCACTTTTTTGCCTGGGTTGCTTTTGCAGTATGATTTGGATCATTGTCCATCTGTAAAGCTAAGTGCCGTCCAAACAAATTTGCTGAAATTGGTTGAATCTGTGCAGACAATATATCCCTATACACTTCAGAATTCATCTGGGTGCTTCCGTCTTCTGTTACATCATCAATAAACACTAGTGACCCAGTGCCATTGAAAGACATTCATGCCCATGCCTTCACATGGCTTCCACCATGTTTTATAGATGATGTGATATGCTTCGGATCAGGAGCCATTCCAAACATTCTACATACTTTTTTCTTCCCATCATTCCGGTACAGGTTGATCTTAGTTTCACCTGTCCAAAGAACTTGAATATATTTTGAAAAACAGCCAGTGTCCAATTATTTCCAGGCTTAGCTGTATCTAAAAGCATGCCCTAGCCTTATGGCGCCAAAATTCTGGAGGGCACTGTTTTTCTGTGTGTCTCATCAAACAGTAGCAATGTTTTGGTCTCTGGGCTTTCCCCCCCTGCTGTGATGACTTCCTGCTTTTTCCCCTGTCACTGAGGCGATGTCTCCGAATTGACAGGAAGTAATAGAGCAGGAAGTGGATGCATACCGGTCAACAGGATGTGACTGAGGAGAATGTCAGAAGTAACGACCCAAGCCGCTTGGAGAGGTGCTGTTTACTCAGGCTTTAATGACTGGGGATGAATTGAGAATGGTACAGCATGGAGTTTCTGTCACAAAACCTTTTGGTCCAGCCCAAGCTAAATCCATGTTCATTTAGGAGTTCCTCTACAACATGTTTATGGTGACCAAGCAACATCTGTTTTGTACATTGAAGAATCGGTTATTCTTTTTGCTCAGTTGCAGATGGAATGGCAGTAACGGTAGAATATTGTTGCATCGTTGACTACAGCAATATCCATTGTATCATGTTGACAGTATTGTTTTTGTGCTATGTTGCTAGACCTACACCAAAACTCAACTCTACTTGTTACATTACTTGCTTTGTGTCTTAATGAAATCACTATATCAAATCTCAATACACATAGAAAATCCCAAAATGCACAATACATATTGTTCTTGCACCTATATTTCAATAATATATTGTTGTTGAGGCCTGTGGCAACTGTCAGCATTGAATCCTGTCTGAAGGTCATAATAGAACAGCCAGGGTGGTGAACTCAGTACCTGGATGATGGTTTCATACAACAGACAGGCCATTTGTGTGACGGCCTGAACTCGCTGGTGGAAACCAAATTAAATCAGTGTTCGGTAGGAAAGAAGCTATCCACTCCCTTCAGGCCTGAAAACCCTGTCCCCTACGGCCCCTCTGGCCCCGGAGAAAAGACCACCACTGACTCAATCACATCAAGGAAATCTCATTTAGCCCCCACTGCCTGAGGAGGCAGGGAGGGCTCTATATGAACTTGCTAACTCAATATACCACGTTTTCAACCTCCCAACTGCTGGGGCCCCTTCCATCTTCATTCGGCTGCAAATAGGAAGCACCGCTCTGAAACCACCAGCAAGTTTAGTATAACTACCGACCAAAACCACCTGGAGGTCTGACATGACCTATAAGCAACAGAATCACACAGGTGAGAGGATTGGTCTAACAATGAGTTAAAACATACACCCTGTGCTTCGATGTTACTGGCATTAACATTCGCATTACACTGCCTCGACTCAGGTGACAGCCGTGTCAAAAGCGTCGGTCTGTAATGAGGTCGACAGAGACAAAAGCCCAAAGGAGGATCTTGCCAGCCACCATGTCTGTGCTCTGGTTGGGGGGTGGGGGTTAGTTACCCTCACGTCCTCATTAACCACCGCTTGTTCTGCCTCTGTTGTGGCAACTAACTTTACCTTATTAGGAGGTGCTGCTGCCGGAAGAGCTGGAGAGGAGAGAACATTATACAGACCCACACACTATAGTTTTCGGGGATTGTCACAGTGTGGGCGCTGAGTGCAGAAAACTTTAGGGTGTCACAGAAATGCATGTTTGGAAGTCTCTGACATTCTTGTCGCCTAGGCTTATCCTAAAGGCACAAGGTGTCCGGTACAGGAGATGATCTTATATGTAAAACCTTCTCATGCTTCAGAAAACAGACGTGCCACTGCACTGTGGTCTGTTCTGGCTCAGACTTAGTCATACCCAAGTTGATGTTTCTAACAGATTTTGGAGGCGTCCTGGTTTGGATCAGATGACACAGAGGGCAGCGTTTTGGCTTGTTGTCAGAAATCTGCTGCTTGTTCAGGGATTATAGGAAGTGGACTGTCCGAGTTCCTCCACTCTGCTTGGTGAGAAGAAACATAAAAACCCACACTTCCCCCCCAGGAGCACGGAGGGGCAGGATACCCTGATATGGGCTGATTAGTTCTAATAGTTTTAACATGGGGAGGATGAGTTGGAGGTGCTCAACCAGTCACACTTTAAAGCCTAATCATGACTCTCTTCACCCGATGGGACCCATTGGGTGTGTATCAGTGCTTTTTATCTGGAACCTGATTGCTTTGCAAACTACTCCAACAGCCATCTCTACAGTGCTCTTCTGAACATTAGCCCATTGATGTAATAGAGAGGAAATTACCGGAAAAGACAACACACGGCCCATTTGATCATCGCCAGCCGGGTGTTTTAATGGTGATGGGAATTTGTTCTGAGAATTAGTTGATAGGTCTAAACTTGATTTGAATTCTGTTTGCTTGGCTCCCTGTAAATGCAGCAGTCTAACCCTAGAGCTCAAAGCATTGTGTGGCCTTGCTCTGTCAGCATTGTCCATGCTCTAGGAGGGGGGGAACTAGCTGTGGTGTTCAGGGCAGACCAGCTCAGTTTTGACCTTATGGAGAGCCTGTATACAGATCCCTGTTGTCCCAATCTTTCCTTTTCTATGGTATATTTGAGCTAACTGTCTGTCTCACATAGACCAGAGGAAGACAAGGTACTGAAACATCTCCCCTTTAAGAAATGCAGAGAAAGGCCCAAGATCTGCCCCAAATCATTTGAAGATATTTTACAGCAATGACGGGGTGATTCCGTTCCAGCCGTGCTACGGTTATTCGGGATAATCTATAAAACAATTTTTCTTAGCCCAATTCAGTAGCATCTATTATTGGTTTCAGCTGTAGTAGGACTACTGAAACATCATCACTTACGGACAAGACGATTCCCTCTGTTAAAGGAGAGCTTTTGGAAATGTGCATTTTACAACTAGTGCAATTACTCCTGGCTTCGATCCATGCTATTTAGTGGACCAATTTTAAATAATTGTCCTTCGGTCTGTGTCTCAAAATACCTCCTCACAAAACTCTACCCACATTGATCAATTTGTCAGCTTATGTGCAATTTTTGACAGTACTGTTTGGCAGGAGAAAGAAACGACCAGTCTAAACAGAATTTTATGGAATCACATTCTGTAATAGAATGGGCGTTTTCTGTAAATCACAGTCAATTTATACAGTGAAAAGGCTAAGGGCATGCCCCAAATGGCACCCTATTCCCTATCTAGTGAACTACTTTTCACCAGTTTGCAATGCGGGTTTAATATATTCAGTAGTGAGTGGACAGCAAGTCCAACTTCCTCTTGCAAAGGCATTTATCTTGTGTGAGCTCCAGTGTACAAAATTTCAAAAGCTAACAAAAGTCTGCATAATTTCTGAGCCAATTACCATGACAGGCAGGGCAAAGTAGAGCATGGAGTACTGTGGAGGACATTGACAAATGTAGCCTGATAGTCTTTCCCAAATGGCACACTAATCCCTAAATAGCGCACTTTGAGTAGGTTCTGGGCCTTTTGAGTCAGTACCACCTAGATTTCTACTGAACTTACAACTAACCGTCCTGACAATTCAGTTGAAGACAATTGGACCAAAAGTGAATCATGATAATGAATCCAGTCATTATACATGTATGGCGCTCTGCCTGATATACCCGGTTACCACAGGCAACCTGGCCACATTTTGGCCATGGGAACTTTCTATATAACAAGGCTCATTTCAGTAAGCTGTGTGGCTGAAATGCAGAAACGCCATTGGCTCATTTTCCCGTTGGGATATGCATCTAAAATCCTACCCTAATTCCCTACAGTTCACTACTTTTGACCTGAGCCCAATGCACTCTGGCCAAAAGCAGTTGGCCAAATCCCATTTCATATGCAAGCCTTCTTGACTGCTTTGTGAGGTAGACCTGTCTGCTGTATTTGTTATGGCTGTCTGGGAGGGACTGTCTGAGTTTTAGCCATATAGGGACGTCCTACATACTTCATTACCATGTGCTTAGAGTCAGGCCGTGAAATCTACCGAAGAGACAAAGAAAAAAACACAAAAAGCCCTGTGAATTCTCGTGACTGTTTTTCACAATGCTAGATTGGTCACTACAGTCGGCATATTGTTATTACTTGTTACTGAGGGGGAAGTGTGGCTCCTAGGCAAGCATTTTTGTTAATTTTACAATTTCAGTTTTCAACTCAGCCTTGTTTGCTGTCCAGCATGGATGCAAGCCTTCCGTTGTAATAACAAATTGAGCTAGTAACTTCCTTGGCTTTTTTGCTGGACCGAGTAAGTGGAGCCAGCCAGGAAGAGTGAATGTCTCTTACTGACGACTGATTACCCCTTGTTAAATAGTGTAGTGGTTAGAGACAGACCTGCAGCCAATAGGTCCCGCGTTTGAATCTTGTCACAATCAAAGCAAATTATGCATTAGGATTTGTTCAGAATAGATAAATACTTTGCTGGTTACAAACTTCAGTAGCTACGTTATAGTAAGCCTAAAATATAACTGTTTATATTGTGACAATTTCTGGTGGGTTTTTGAAGTACGCATCTGTGCAAGATTTCTTTGGTAATGTAGGCTAGATAAAACCCATTGGGCTGTAAAAGTGGGGTTTCTAGCATTCTCTATTCTTTTCACTTGACGAAAAAGGCAGTTATCGTCACCTGTGTTGATAATTATTGTATCATTGTCACTCATGAATCAAAGTAAAATGAAAGTTGTTGCGCCATCAAAAAGCGTTGGCTGTGTTAAGTTCAAGTAGTCAGTCAGATACTAGTAAGCCTGTTACTGGTTAATAAGCTGTTGAAACGGCCTGTGGCCAAATCCATACATTTTATAGACACTTTGTGGTGGAGGTAAATTTGATAAGAAATGTTAATCAGTTCAACACAATACTTAATGGTGTCTGGCACTGGGGTGCAGTGGATCCAAACACTGTGAGGCAAAGTGCACCGTTTTTTTTAAACTTAAACTTGCTATTAGGTGTCTATATTCTGCACCAAAAAGTGCTTTCATTGAGTCTTATTACTATTATTAAAATGACATAGTTATGTTTACATGTATGTATTGGGGGGGGCAAATCATGGTTTTTCAAAAGATGGGTGTGTCACGTCTCCCCCGGATTCTGTATTTATTTTTTTCTTTTCTTTTTTCATTGAAAGTAACCTCTGCCTGTTTTAAAGTGATAGATAGTGTTAGCATTTTCTTGGATTAACTTTTAGACACCATTTTCAGGTCTGTGCGTTTCATTTGAAGGCCTTGCATACAAGCATTAGCAGCATGACTGGAAAGCTATGGTATATTTAAATAACTCAGTACTGATCCACACACGTATGGATACTGTAAACCAGTAATAAGCTCATTGAATAGGAATTGGTACGCATTAAGTGAGTGCAATGCTTCTAGTTGGAGTGAAAGAGCCACGGATGGCGTTATCCATCCCTGCAGGCTGCGGACCGTCTCCCATTCCCCATTGCCAGCAAAGACGACTGCAAACTGACCCCTCCTGTGGAAGCCATGGCTTTCTGGAGTATGAATACAGAGTTCTGCCCGTTGCAAGAGGTAGAGTTTGTAGATAACGTGCTCTCTTGGGGACTTGCACAGAAATAGGGCCAGGCCTGATCTGCCGAAGAGTGACAGACTTCATCCTAGCTGGAGTGGTGCTCTTCTTTTATCTAGGAACATTGACAGGAGTCTCACTCCTATAGCCTCACCATGAGATGGGGTGCAGGACTGGCCTCAGGCTTTTAGCCAGCCTGCTAGCATAGTGGTCTGTCGATAGCATAGCCAGAGTAGTTAGTACAGTTTTGCCTATTGTGACTGTGACTCGTTCCAGAGTAAATTTAAACAAGGAAGCATTAACACTAGCTACATTATTCAGATAAAACCTTCCTTCACCTTGGTCACAAATAAAAATGACTGTATTACCCAGCATCTCAAAATGGGACTTCTGAATGTTATATCCCTTGCTCCAAAGGCAATTGCAGTAAATCCATTAATCTTTGATCATAAACTAGATGTTATTGGCTTGTGTGAAATATGGCTAAAGCCTGATGAATTTACTGCCCTAAATGAGGACTCTCTCCTACTGGCTATACTAGTGATCATATCCCCCATGCATCCCAAAAAGGAGGGGGTGTTGCCTTATCTATGCCTTATCTTAAACACATCACTGGTTTTAAATTTTAAATAATTTTAAATAATTATTTTGATGTTTTACTAATGAAAGTTAACCAGGCTGATAAATCGTTTCACATGGCTACGATTTACAGACTGCCCGGGCCATATACAATGTTCTTTATTAAGTTTCCAGAATTCTAACCTTGAAGTCATGGCTGATAGTATTCACATTTTTGGCAAATTCAATATTCGTATGGAAAAGTCAAACAACCCTCTTCAAAAATCCTTTGAAGCCATAATTGACTCAATGGGTTTAATCCAGCATGTCTCAGGTCCAACGCACAGACACAATGTTACCTTAGATTTAGTCCTGTCACGAGAAATAGATATTGTAGCTCTTTTCATTCCCCCCCCCAAATCCTTAAATATCGGGTCACTGTCTTAGATTTAATGTTAAAACAAGAAATCCACTCGCCCTGCATTTACCGTTAAAACAAGAAATCCACTCACCCTGCAAACAACTTTTAAAAGCCGTACAAATTCTTGGACTACAAATAGATTCCTTGATATCCTTTCAAGCTTGCTCAAAAGTGACAAAGTAAATAAATGTGCAAATGATCTAATCGAGGATCGAAACTCAACACTGTGAAATACTTTAGATGCGGTTGCACCAGAAAAATACTAAAGAAATACGCTGCAAGAAACTTTAGCTGTAACGAGTACATGAACTTCTTTAATCATCACCATTAGAAAACAAATTACTGACTCCTCCTTAAATTATTATAGTCCCCAAAGTCTCAGTTGTCCTGAGAATGTCCTGAACCTCCCTGACCAGGTGTCAATGGGGACACTGGAACTTTTTGATCCCGTATCACTAGACACATTCACTAAATTTGTAATGACAAATTGTCAGCTAGACCAGATTCCAACAAAATTACTTAAGGAGCCATTTCCGGTGCTAGATCAGCCAATTTTGAACATAATTGCTCCCTTTCCTCCGAATGTGTACATAACTCACAAAAAATTGCAGAAATCAAGCCTTTTCTAAAAAAAATCTAATCTGGGTCCAGACATACAAAACAAATATAGGCCAATATCGATCCTCCCATTCCTCTCAAAAATGTTTCCCAACAACTGAATGCCTTCCTGAAGACTAATATAATTTAGGAAATGTTCCAGTCTGGTTTCAGACCCCATCATAGTATTGAGACTGCACTTGTGAAGGTAACAAATTACCTCTTAATGGCCTCAGACAAAGGTTCCACATCCGTCCTGTTGCTTCTTGATCTTAGTGCTGCTTTTTACACCATCGATCTCTCCCTACTCTTACAGAGACTGGAAACCAATATTGAGCTACATGGGAATTTTCTTGGCTGTATTAAATTATATATATCTGAAAGATATCATTTTGTATGTGTGGATGTTATATCCTCTGACAAATCAAAAGTATGTTTTGGTGTTCCTCAAGGCTCGGTTCTAGGCCCATTATTGTTCTCACTATATATGCTGCCTCTTGGTGATGTAATCCGGAATCACAATGTCAACTTTCACTGTTATTCTGTTGACACACAGTTATGTCTTTAGATGAAGCATGGTGAAGCCCCATAATTAGCTACTTTGGAAGCATGTGTTTCAGATATTAGGAAGTGGATGACAGAGAATGTCTTGCTTTTAAACTGAAGAAAAACGGGGTGCTCATTTTAGGACCCAATAAACAAAGAGCTTTGTTGGCAGATCTCACTGTGAACCCCGACGGCTGCATGGTCGTATCCCAAAACAACGGTGAGAAATCTAGGTTTTACCCTTGACCCTGACCTCTCCTTTGATGAACATATAAAATATATTTCAAGAGTTGCTTATATTCAACTTCAGTTTTTTTTCCCAGTTACCATGATAAGTCAATAAATAAACTTCAATCAGTGCTGCACACACCTGCTAGAATCCTAACTTGAACAAAAAAAATATGAACACATTTTTCCAGTACTAACCTCTTTACACTGGCTGCCTTTTAGGGGTTAGGGATGATTTTAAGGTTTAATTGTTAACCTATAAATCAATACATGGACTTGCTCCTACTTATCTTGCTGAAATGATCCAGCCATACATACCTGCACGTAACCTTAGATCGCAAGATGCACGCCTTTTAATTGTACCTAAAGTTTTTGAACAAACAGCCCAGAGGTAGGGCCTTCTCTCTTAGAGCTTCACTACTATGGAATGATTTGCCAATTAAAGTTTGAAATGCAAAGTCTGTACAAACCTTCAAGTTTCTACTAAAGACTAATCTCTTCAGCCTGGTCTATGATTAAGGGTAGTCTGGCCCAGGGGCATGAATGTGACCAGAAAAGCCTGATACTGTCCACCCTTGCTGTCTTGCCATGTGGGCCCTCATCGCCATTGGGATGCCCTCCCTCCAATGCCATTCGGGGGTGGAGTCACTGGCTTGTTGTTGTCTCTTTGTTGCACACTTGTGCAATTGGGCTGTACTCTGCTGGCAATACTTGGCCCTCATTCAGGATGGTTGTGGTTGGTGGGTGTCCCTTTGGTTGATGCTTGGCAATGTGGGTGGATTGATTTCCTGCCTGTTGGGCCTCCCCTGGGTACATTTTCAAAATGTTCCCTGTCTTCTGTCGTTTTAAACTTAGGAGGACATGGGGTCTGGACCCACACCTGCGGAGTACCAGGCTTGACTCATTGCTATCCCTGTCCAAAGTCCTCCTGGTTGTGTTGCAGATCAAGATGATACCTCACTATTTCAACTGCCACTCTTCAACCCTCCTACCCCCCCCCCCCCCCCCCCCCCCCCCCCCCCCCCCCCCCCCCCGTTCCCGTCCTTGTCCATCTGGTCGTGCTTCCGATTTGGACAAGGTCTAAATAGACTTACAATTTGGACTCTTATTATGTTCAAACGGCACATCCAGAAGAGGACTGGTCACCCCTTTGAGGCTGGTTCCTCTAGGTTTTTCCCGAATTTCTGCATTCTTAGGGAGTTTTTCCTAGCCTCTGACGTTCAACACTACTGTTGTTTGCTTGTTTTGGCTTAAGACCAGGTGTTTTGTAAAAGTACATTGTGACAGCTGCTGTTGTAAAAATGGCTTTATAAAATAAATTTGATTGATTGATGTGCTCCCTTCATGTGTCACCCGGGAGTCTTGGGGTTTGAGTTGGTTGCTGTCCCAAATTGGCCCTTCCTGCCCTACGTGGCGCACTGCTTTGAACCAGGGCTTAATGGGGGACTGGGTTCTGTTTGAGATGCTGACGGTCTGTCTGTCTTATTGATTTGTGCCAAACTTCCAAAGATGTGACTTTGATTTGACAGTTTAATTTGTGTTCTTCGTACTGGAGTTTAATGAGTTTTTTTTGTGACTGAGCTCTGGAGGAGGGGGAGGGATATGAGGAGGTACACGGAGGGAGCTTGCAAAGCTCTTGGTGCTTTTCTACAAGAAAACCTGGTGGAGTGGGTGGGGTGAGATGGGCTAGGTGTGGGCGGGGTTAGATGAGAGGAAAGACTTTACTTTTTGTCTTATTAATTAGACATCTTTATTTCACTACAAACCAAACAAGCACACACCTGTACCCACCTAAAACCACATCTAGTAACATCAACCACACTATAAAGAAACTAACGATTATTCACCAACATCTTCATGCCATTATGTTTCCCTGTGTACAAAGACATGTTAGCATCCACCACCTACCCAATTCTATTTCACTGTCCACATTACTAAACATCACAATGGAATAAACACTGGAGCACCACTTTTCAAAACTACCGCTTTTGCATATTGGATTTTTCATTCGATTCGGAACATAGAGCAAAATGAAACTATAGTATTCTGAGAAGTCTGAAGTGGACTATGGGGTATGCCCTCACTTGGTACCACTTTCTAACCTAATGAATTCTATCATGAGTTGCCTGGACTGTTTAATGAGTGCTAAATCTACTGAGATGTCAATGTATTTAGTGTTTAATATTCTTTAATCCAAATCCAGGCCAATTTCAAACCATAAAACCAAAGGGGATATGTAATGTATATCACATTGTACAGAGTCCAACGGTGTTCTGCTTCTGAAGACTTCAACAAAACTATAATTTCTCATTAAAAACGTTCTGCCCAAGTGTTTCCTGTCTCCAATTACACAAGACAATTTCCCCCAGGACCCAAACAGTCCCAATGGATTGCGAGGTCCCATTTTTAAGTCTTTGACCTCTTGAAACAGCCAGAGTTGTTAAGGGTTAGAGGCTCATCTCTGTCAGTACTCATGAATAACAACACTGAGCTCTTCCAGATGCTTCATGGGTTATGGCAGGGCCTTATTCATCCTAACCAATCCTAAGTGGCTGCTGTCAATCTCACCTCTAATAAGTAAAATCCCAAATCGTTCCAAGTAATTGGCCTTTTCGGTAAATACATGTTTTCCCACCTGATCAGATTGATCAAAATACAAATCAGAGTAGAGAATAAGTTCTGAGGTAGGCCACATTTGTAAACGCAACCATTACTGTTGAACAGAGCTTAATAAGGGATCTGGCAGTGCAATATTGAATTAACTCAGTTGTAGTTCAGTTGGCTTACTGTGTTGGTACACTTAAAACCATACCTTTGGACGATTCTTCTTCATTAAGCCTTTATCCGCTGCCCTGTTTCTAGACGAGATGAGAAAAGCCAAGCCCTTGAAAGGTGAGCAGAGGGGCCCTGGGAGACGTCCCAGATAGTACTTTATCCCCTATTTCGTGTCTGCTGGTCAGTGGTAGTGCAGTATATAGGGAATAGGGTGCCATTTGGGACAGCTGGGGGAAATGCTGAGCTTGCCTCACAGGAAGGGTAGTATTGGACTCTCGGGACCACTCCAGTTACTGTCTGATGGAAGGCCTTTCTGCTTCAGCTCGTTTCTTTGCTGTTCACTTTTAGGTGTGCGGTTTTATTGCACAAAGCAAGGGAGCACTTGATTCCTTTCCTGTGTTCCTTTTGTGCTGGTTCCTCGCATTGTGAAACACAATAGAATTGCTCAAAGTCAAGACAATTGAGCTTAGCCAGCTGTAAGTCTTCGAACGATGCAATTCCGTGTCGTCAGCCAGCTGGGCCAGAGAATAACAGTGAAGTCAGAACTTAAGAACTTAACTTACTCAATTGGAGTTGTTAGGACATTCGCCATGTGAGTTCTGTTCCCTTGCCAGACACTCCACTAAGAAATGTTTTCCACTCATCGGTTTGCTCAATTTCTGTCAAAATTCGGTTTTCCAGAGGAGGATGTCTCCAACTCCCTTCTGAACTAGACTATGTTCCTGTGACCTGTTCATCTTTTTTGTAATGTAAGGCAGTAGCACACATGCTGTTCAGATTTTCCCAGTGCGGTCAAAAAGGTTAGACAAACAAGAGTCTGTTTACCTCGCTGCAGGACAGACCCTTGCCTTGCCTACAATCCGGGCTAGAGGTCGCACCGCACTGCCACCGGGGTTTACCGGCACGTACACTCTGCTGGATACAATGAAGCCCCGTCCACTCCTTCCTGTGCAGAGACCGCGTGTCCACTCACAGTCTAACAGCACCTCATTTAAGTGTGGTACTTCGAAGGGGAATTTTGGAAGTCTAGCTGTGGGATTGCCAGGCTTGCTAGGGGCACAACCAGGGGCTTAGCTTTGGTTCTGTTGTTTACCTGGCGCGTGGCCGTGAACATCTTCAGTCAAAGGCCCCATTGAGAAGTCAGGTTCCTAATTAAACAATCTTGTCTTTCCATTTGTGCAGCAGATCATCAACTGGGTCAATGTAATGGGTCGATTTATTTTTGTCACTCTAGCAAAGATAGGATCTTGTTTATTCCTCCAGAGTCTTGACATGTTTGTGAGTAAGGTATTGGTGTACTGTGGAAAGTGACCCAGTCAATTAATCAGATGTATTTTATAAAGCCCTTTTTATATTACAAACACCCGGCCTTAAACGCAGCAGAAACAGGCTACAACAGTGTTGATGCACCAAGTACAAATAGAATCTCTGCTCTCAAAATGGAGTCGTTAATGTTGGATTCCGTCTTCAGTTCATGTTGACTTCCATGAGAGCTGCCGTAGAATTACAATTGGTTCTATTTCTTTTTAGACCTGTGCACCCTGTGAACGCTGTCTGAGCTCAGTAAGAACCGTAGTTCATGCTGGGATTTAATAACAAACTGTGTTCATGCCCCCGTAATCTCCTGGGACTCCATAAATCCAGGTAAATGATTCATCAATACTCTTGGGTCTGTGGCACCTTATGCCCTGTGTAGTGAGCTGTGTTTTATTACATTTTGTCCTGAGCCCAGCCAGTAGTATTTCATACTAGGACAACAGTGATGTTTGGGTCTCGCTCATGGACTGACAGTACATTTGGCCATAGCCAAGTTACATTTGCTGGGTCCACTGTTACCTCACTGGTAATGTCCTGGCGTTTCCTTCTTCCCATTTCAGCTGAGTCCACGTTATCATCCACAAGGCTGTGCGTGTTTTACTCTCTCTGTTAATGTTATGAGCGGGGCTGGAGGCTGTCTGCTTTCAACAAACGTATCTCTGTGTCGCACCATCGTGCTTCCTGGGACGCCTTCCCGCCTTTACCATCCAAGGGCTCATCCTCATCCTCTGCGACACAAGTCGTTCTCAGCTAATTGAACACCCACATTGCTTAAGTGTTGATTGGCTTGAGAAGCTGTTAATGAAAGTGAGCGGGATAAATATAGCTTCAGTGTCATTAAAGGTGATTCTTATCGGTTCTCCCACCAGGCTTAGGAATTCAGCTGGTGGCTTTCTAGTAAAAAGTGTTCATAATTGTTTTAATTAGGCTTACTAAATAATTGTATTTATTCAGACTGACCAGAGACAATTAGTGGGGTATTCTACTGAATGAACCGGTAAGCCACCATTTATAGACCATTTTGGCTGTTGGCCTGCTGTCAGTGGAGGTAAACAGCCTCCTGTTGCGTCTTCCTTCTCCACGTCTTTATCACCTAGCATACGCACATTTATTGAGTGGGAGTGTAATCTGCAGCTCTAGTTCTAATACAACAGTGTTAACACAGTCAGCAGAGGTAGGCTACGAGCCCAGTTAACGTGAGAACAACATGGACTTCAGTACACAGTCGCAGTTTCCTTACAGCTTACATGTCATTTCCCTTTGAAACTAGTGGAAGCCTGTAAAATGCTGAAATGTGAATCATTTCCTGGGATAAGTGCTAAACGTCTCCTTTGTCACATTTACATAGCTGTAGCTCCCTCCCCAGTTAATATTCCGTTCTATTGCTGTAATTCAATTTGTCTTTTTCAGAGAAACCCTTGTGTTTTTCCAGCTGTTTTTCTAATCTCAAATGGATAGGATGTCATTAGGCTGAAATGGCCCCCTCCATTCCAGTAGAATTTGTTCTACACATGAACTTAATTTCACATTAGTAGGTATGACTATATTTCCCTGTCAAGCTGTATGCACGTATGTGTGTGTGTGTGTGTGTGTGTGTGTGTGTGTGTGTGTGTGTGTGTGTGTGTGTGTGTGTGTGTGTTTGTGTGACAAAGCCAGTAAAAAGGCAAACGGTGGTGTTCTGGCTTCGCTCACGCCTGCTTGACTCATGGTTGCTGTGGGAGTTTGAGGTTGCACCCCAGTCAGAAATCCAATCTCGGCTGCACCCACTACACTTGAAC
>JACXGJ010000105.1:96887-181015 GCA_016801105.1 Esox niger | reverse complement strand
GCTGAGGTTTACAGAGATAACTGACACTTCCTGTCAACGTCTTATATTCATCTATCTTACCCATCTCTTTACTCTCTTTGTCTGCCTGTGTCTCATCCCTTTCTGCTCTGCCTTTCTATCTCCCTGCTTCTACCTCCCTCGCCTTTTGCTTCTTAAGTGTTATGTCTTTCTGTTTCCACTGATCCGTTCACTTCCTGCATGCGCACTGTGCTCTCACTCCCCGAGGCACACAGTTACATAGTCTCTCTCATACAGACACAGAGACACACACAACGTGGTTATTGAGACCAGAAACGCACATATTGCTCAGAGCTGTTCAGGCAGACATCTCAGCAGGACCGGTTCCTTTCTCTCTTGAAGTTAACTTTTCATCTAACTCAGGTACCTCTAACATAAAACATGTATCTAATTGTGGCTGGTGCTATGGAGTTTTTTTTAATAAACAATACACAACAAGAATGCCAGGGTGGCGGTAGTGCACAACAATACAGTCATAGCAAGGTGAAATTCTGCTCAATCTAATAGATTGACTGTTGAATTTAAAAGGATTTGTTTTGCCAACAGTTGAGTGGATTGTATCTCTGTCTAGGGAATGATTTTTCCACAATTGTTTTCAATATTATCTTAAGTCAGTCATCTGTGTTTTTGACACTACAACAAATATAACATTTTAATTTCCCCTAGAATGTTTGTCATTTCATATAAAGAGGAACCTATATGACGTTTGTATGTATTTACATCATCTTCAATCTTATGTTTGTATTTGTGACAAGTACGAGTGTGTGAAACTCACAAGTAACACCAGGAAGTGAGAGTATTACTTAAGCCTTAGGTGGTTTTCAGATCAAGGAAATGTCATGGGAACTTTGCTACTACAGAGTTACACCTGTCTATAGTGTTTAGATCTGGAAACATCCATGAATCACACTCATAAGTAATCTCTCGCATATCACTCTTTCTCTATGCCAGCATATCACGCTCTCCACTCACATCTCTCTCAATCTCCCCCAGATGGAGTTTGCCTGCAGTCACGTAGTGTGTAACTGGAGACAAGAGAGTGAAGAAATGGGGTCATGTTTGGGTGTGTACCCCTCTAATCCTCGAGGCGAACAGGGAACCTCAATTCCATGTACACCCAGTAAACTCCCTGTTCCAGAGCACACATACGACAACAGGATCTCAGTCATCCCCCAGACAGGTATGCCACCAGTTAGCATGGTTATTCCATCATTTTTCTAGGCTCTGCAGGGCAGTTGTTAGACTGTACATCAACATGGTTTCCTCATTGTTTAACATACTGACGGTAACAAAGATGTGTCCTTTTCCTTTCCTCTCAGAGCAAGGGATACTACCTCCACCATTACCTCCACGATGGTTTGTGTCTCAGAAGGAGCCTGGATCCTGCTTTATGCCTCCACCACCTCCTACACTTGCCTTGCTGGCTCCTTCTCCCCATCTCTCCACCCTGCATCAACCTCTCGCCAATCTGCCCCCCCCCCTACCTCCTCGAGGTGAGTAGTAGGTTTGCTCTGAATTGACTTCACAATGCATCTTTACTTGTGGTTTAGTGTTACACATACAGATCATTCCATCCTTATGGGATAAGGTTGAATTTAGGCATTAGAAGTCTGGTGGTCATTCTTGATTGCTTCATTTCTGGGTCTTTGCCGTGATACGTGTGGGTTTAATTAATTGTATATGCGTGTGTTTGTGTTTGGGTGGGTTGGTATGTGTATTTTCAGGTCAGGAGGTCCAGAATGAGAGCATTAGACTCAAGGCAAATGTTAATGTTCTCTCTCTCAGTGTTGGACATCTGGTTGACATCAGTAAAGGTGAGTGTGAACTTAGTTTATCTGGTCATTTGCTGGTTTTTGATTAATGATAGCTCATAGTTTTATCACTAACGCCTAGTTTCCACTGGTGCCAAATACAGGTGTTTTACTCCAAAGTCCAGAAATGTTTCTGTTTCCATTGACACAGGCCAGCACCCGTCAGCCACTAGGCTATGGCCGAGTACCCTTGCTCTCACTTGGACATAGCGCTGTGTTTGTGTGTTGATGCTCTACGTACTGTGAAAACTTGGCATGTTGAGCTTTTCGAATAGCGATATGTATCATTTGCTTTAGGCTTCTTGTAATTGTTTTCATCTGATCTATCAAACAGATCCCTGATAAAATAAAGAAAATTAAGCAACAGTACAGGGAAGCAAAGAAAGAGTTGGAACAATTGAAGGTGGTACGATGCCATTGACTCAATAAAAAAACGAAGCACTGAGATCGAGAAGTAGTGCGCAGAACCTATAACAACACAAAGCTACCTCAGAATTCTCCCAAATCCTTCTATTAAAAGTAAATTGCTTTTGACAAAATACTAATTAGATTAAATAATGAGTACACTGGCTTACAGTATCACAATTGTAGGTGGAGAAGGAACCTGTCGCAGGTGTTTTATTACTGAAGTTCAAACACCGTATTATAAACAAACCGTGCATTGTTTATTTTATTTTACCACCGGAAAGAAATTCACATTCATTTTTTGTATATAGAAACTGTCCACTTACGGACAATGTGTTTAAGAACATTTCAGCCATTTCGGGTGACCTATTGAGCACGTGTCTTCAAGGTAGACATTCTTGAAAAAGAACACGCTGGACAGATGGAGATAGGAAAAAAGTGTTGGCAGACAAATATAAAGAACATTTATGAGACTGATCAAATAAAAATATGTTGGAGGAGTGCTTGATGCAAACTTTTAAGCATGGTGGAGGCCATGTGATGGTCTTGGGGTGCTTTAGTGGTAGTGTACTGGGAGATTTGTACAGGGTAAACTGAAGGAAGGGTTTTATATTTACATTTACATTCGGCAAGCTGGTATGTGCATGAACATACTTTGAGCGGAAGACACCTGGCAACAGCAAACAAATTGGATTGACCAATTTTGACAAATTGGATTAAGATAAGAAAGAACAATAATAAAATCACCATTGGCTATATCATGTTTTTTTTAAAACCTACTGATTTAAGTAAAAGTAGACCATGTATTAAAACCTATGGAATTTCATATCTTCCTCTTGGATCTTACCACCCAAATAAGTCAGTTCTTCAGAGCTATCAGATATGAAGGTATAACACTTAGTTTTAATAATTGCACAGTTCCCTCGATGACTCAACAACATAATAAAGAGCAAGAACATTTTGCAATGCAACAATATGATCTGAATGCAATTTCCGACTTTCAAATATTATATTAGCTAAAGCCTCTAAAGAGCCAGCTATGTTAATGACTTCTCCCATCAATATGGTAATGAAATATATGGGGAAAGCTGTTGCAAAAAATATATTAGCTTCAGTGACGACTAGAGTATGTAAAGACTTAAAGAAAGTATATGTACTAAGTATAACATGCAGAATTACATAACCCAATCAACATTATTCCCACCATAAAGTTTGGGGCCATAAATTAAGTTCACTTCTGAGTAATCATGCCTGAATTTATATGGTTAACAATAATGAGAAATTATTCTTCCTATTTGTTGGTCCATCAGGTTGGTGTTGACACTGGTCTCGTACATCAGTTTGTTTGTAGAGCCAACACAACAGGATACAGCTTGTTTTGTCAGAGAGAATTGCTATAATTCCTACACAAATAACGATAAGACTTCACTTAAAGTGTAGTATCATAACATGGTAATAACTCTGACACAACATGTCATAAGGTGTCATAACATGGTCACTATATCAGAAAGATTCCTTACATAATCTTTTCCTGTAACAATGGCATTTGTTTTCATTATCGCTTATTGTTTACGTTATCTAATTTCATGGATCTTATGTCAATTTTCTTTACTTAACTTAATTTGTACAACAATTATTATTATTCACCCATCTAACAAGGACTTCCAGATAAATGTTAGAGTGGCCTATATTAGGTATTTTGTCTAGTAATCACTTGATATCATTACAGGGCAGGTTATATACTAGAAACAGTGGCTTGTGGCAATTTAGGTCTTCATATTATTTGGATACATATTACTCAAATACATATCACTCAAGTACTATCTCATCATATAACCAGGCCAATGGTTCTTTAATGGTTGTAGATTCTGACTCACGGACCACTGTCAGAGGATGAGGAAACCGAGTTGTGTATGTCCTGTAGTCACAATAGTCGTGGGGGTTGGCAACTGCCTTATTCCATAGAAAGCAGAACATTGTGTTAGTTATAATTGCTGAAAGGGACTAACTGCAAAAAAACATGACAAACTTTGTTTGGTGTGACTAAACACAATTGTGTGTTAGGCATCAATCTCTTACCAGTAAACCTTTGTGTGTCCTGGCATTCTGGTGCATAAGTTGGGCTGCTAAACTCTAGACCATTTATTTCTTTCGGGAGTATCAGAGGGATGGTGTCTAAAACAGCAGAGAATGTATTTAATAGCATGTATGTACTAGTTCCATACTCAGTTTGCAAAGAACATAAAAGGCAGAATCTAGTTCAAAGTGACTTCAAAGGGGTCTATTGATGTAAAAACATTACATCAGGTATAGGAGCAGTAACCATTGCATCAGAGTCAAAACGTTCTTCTTGACTGATGAGTTTGAGAATATAAATTGGCCTTTAAGTTCAGGAAGAAATCAAGGTCTAGGACTTGTAGGGAAGCTAAGAATAGTATAGGATTTGCCTTCACCAAGGTCATGGAGCCCGGCAGAAAGGGCACAAATTAAAACCATTCAATATACATACAATTTAAATATAATGAGCAAGAAACTGAAATTGCTTTGTGTAACAAACATTGCAAAAATGTTTTGAACAGTTGTCGTGGAAAATCAACCACTCTTTTCTAAAACAAATGCACTTCAACTCTGGACTTTGTGAATGCAATAGACGTGAATGAAAATCATACAGTAATGACAGACATTAACGCAAGGTCCTTCTGCAGATACACCCCTAACAATCTGAGTCCGGACCATGGCTTTTATACAGCCCTTTCATACATCACACCATTCATGACTATTCATCTGGTTGGCAACCCCCCCGGGTGGGGTGCGCCTCTTCTACCTCCCTGAATGCTCGTAATTTGTGACAGTAATGCACATCTTCATGGATCATACTTGGGTCATGTCCATCAATTTCCACAAAGTAAGTGTTATGTTAAGCTCATGGGCCACACTCAGGTCATCTCTTATCACAAAGTATGCTTTATGATCAGCTCAAGGGCCACACTCAGGACACCCCAACAGTGGATACAAGGCAGTAAACTTTAGAAACGCCACTCTCTGGGCACATTTCAATTGCTTGCTCATGACTATCTCTCAACATATCTGTATATATCTGTATGTAATTTGTCCTATCCCAGAAGTAATTTTCTGTGTGTATGGATTCCACATATGTTTATAATAAAACTAGGTGATTATACATTGCACATTAATATTTTCATAAGTATACGTTTATATATGCATTTTATAGATAAATCTTCCACACATGCAGGCTTTCTAAACGATTAATGTAATTAAACTTATGACACTTAGTTAGAGGGAATGGAGACCTGCTGTATCACTGCTTGAATATTCTTTTTTTCTGCCCCCAAGTAGTCATCTGGTTATATAACACACAAAATATAATTTATGAATAATTTGTTAATCATATAAAAATGGTAAATAGAAAATATTTGAACTTCGAGACAATACCATTAACCCAGAGATTTTGGTTGGGGAAAGTCCTGACTTTGACCCTCGGGACAACTTCATCAACGTAGATATATGCAGAGACAGAATTGGTGTATTCATCAAGGATCCCATCGGCTGCATCGCAGAACATCTGCCAATCCGTCGTTTCAAAGCAGTCCTGTAGGGCAGGAATGGATCCCTCATTCCAACAGTCTGAGAAACTAGTTTATCCTGATTTAGGCATTATAGGATTCGTAGAAGTAACATTGTGTGGTCCTCCTTACCAAATGTTGTGTGGGGGATGGGTTTGTAAACATTTCTTATATGTTAATAACAATGGTCAAGAGTCGGGTATGAAAGGTGTATTTTGGCAAACCCTCTACTAAAATTGCAAAAAAACTGATTGAGAGCAGGACCAAAGAATCATAGCATGCGCTCAGGGGAGTACACCCGGCCTTAAACCCCAAGGTGCAAACAACAGTAGTTTTGAACTTCAGTCGCTATGAAAAACTCCCTAAGAAGGCCGACATTTAGGAAGAAACCTAGAGAGAAGCCAGGATCAGATGGGTGACCAGTCCTCTTCTGGCTGTGCCGGGTGAGAATATTAAGAGTCCAAATTATAAAAATGTATCGATGCATGTGGACTGAGCCCATAGTATATTAAAACCTAATCCAGACAAGGAGCGGAACAAACGGGGGGAGGGGGGGGTCAGTTGAGTGGCAGCTGAAATCGTCAGGTCTTGATCTACAACACAACCAGGAGGACTTTGGACAGGGATAGCAACGAGTCAGGCCTGGTACTTTGCAGGAAAATTTCGAAAATGCATTCCTTAGATCTACAAAGTTTTATGGTGGAGACAGAGGAATACACAGCCCCAGCACAATTAATATAGCAGCGTAAGACCTTGGGGCTGAGACAGGGGTTTTAGTGACCCTGTGGCCCTATCTGGGGGAGGCCCCGGACAGGGCCCAACAGGCAGGAAATCAATCCACTTACATTGCTAAGCTTCAACTAAAGGGACATCCACCAACCACAACCACCCTGAATGAGAGCTGAGTATTGGCAGCAGAGTATAGCCCAATTGCACAAGTGTGCAACAGAGAGACAACAAGACAGTGACTTGCAGCTATACATTTTCAAAGAATTTGAGTTATTGTTTATTAAATAAATTCACAGTATCACCTGGATTTTGGTGACATGAGTGCTTATAGTGCGGAAAACGATTACATGCAATTTATGTTAACCTGCTTAAATGTATTAGGCAAATACGCATGGATTCATGTGCTGAGAAAATAAATCACTATAGAGGTAAAGCGAGCAATTGAAGACATTAAAAGAAGGAAGAACACCACAAAAGCGGAAAGAGTTTTATAATTCACATTTTGAAATATTAATGGCGTACAACTTAAAACATTTTGCTACAGGAAATGATGTTAATGCGAGTATTGTTGAGAGATTTAATAAAACAATTTTGTCACGAATGTGGCGGTATCTCACAGCTGCCAACACTCACTGCTATGTTGAGGATATTCAAGATTAGGTTCATACACACATAGCTACCATCGGTCTATTAAGACGAAGCCTGCTGACGTTTGTGAATAAAATGTTAGACTGGTTCTTAAGAACCTGTATGGTACAACAAATTATAAAGTTACAAGTTCCGAGTTGGAGATACTGTGAGACTATCAAAGTTGAGAGGGGTGTTTACCCAAGGCTATGAAAAAGGGTAAACAGATGAAAGTTCTGGATGAGAATGTACATAAGGGAAAGAAAATTAGTCTGGTGAAATGGCTTGGTTGACCTGAGAAATTCAACAGCTGGATAGCATTGGAACAAGTCCTTGACCTAGAAACTGGATAAATCACTAGGATTTGCAGGACCACGTAATTTACATCGACTCCGATCCGCATTGGTGATGGTGGTTTCAACATAACACAGCCCAGTAACTCGTCGAGACATGTCTATCCAAATAAATGTTTTTTATTTGAGCAACTTTATAAGAGTTTGAGCAATACCACCAATTTGCAAAAGGTATCGATTTGAAAGCTGATTGGGAAGTGTTTTTGATATAATTCCAATACCTGCATACGCAGAAGACTTTTACATGGGTTAAAAAATGCATTACTCGAAACACAAAAAACTTGGGAATATGAACTCAACACCGATTATTACAATGGCATGGTAAAACTAGTGGCAGATATCAATTTATATCAAACTACATGGTGTATGCGCTGGGTATGATGAATTTTAAGCTGGAATGTTTCTAAAAGGTGAACCCGATTTTAGTAAAAAATATAATTGTGGATCAGATATTAGGTTTAAAACCAGGTGAACGTTGTTATGCCCTATGGTACGGTCCATTCCCCACAGAATTCCTGGCAGGATTTAACACCCTATACATCTACACAGATATAATTTATCCTCAACGAGTTGGTGACAGTCATGTCCCGTTGTTGATATGTAAATAGCACTGGCTGGCTATTTACATCACAGTTTAAGGTGTTGAAAGGTTGTATGACCATTTTAGAACCCCCCTAGATTTGAAATATTTTCCCAAGCCTGCATTTCTGCAAACATATGAGAATGAGGAAAAGTTCAGGACAATCACATGTGGGCAACATTATGTGTTCTTTCTCTATCTAATGACAAGAGGTGTGAGTTATAAAGACGTTATGTATTTTTATTTTGATGACTTTTTGAAAATGATGTGCTAGTCTCAAAGTTTGTAGCTAAGATGTACCAGAGTGTGTGATAAGCAAATGTTTCATTGCATACAACATGCTCAATCTTGTCAATTGTTTAATTTGTGTCATGGTTGTTGAAGAAATAGATATGTAAATCATGTGTATGTTTGCTTGATTATAAAAAAAATTAAACAAATCGTAAAACCCCATCAATGTTTAAATAATATTTTTCATACAACAATTATTCAAAGCAAAACACACACTTTGACAATGATTCACAAATGATCAAAAAACATTAAAATGGAAGCCATTTTGTGGGGTCTGTGGTACGGGACACAAAGAAGTCTTTGGTTGGTTGATAACCAGTTGCTGGGAGAGTGGCAAAATGATCCATTGTGTCACCAGACTATGTTTATACAAATAGATGTTATGCCTTACAAGCTCATTTGGAATAGTTGTAAAAGGCATGTTGAAACATGCCATGGCCTCTAAAACCACCACCTTAACGGCCTTCTAGCATCAGCAATTATATTGGTTGCTGTCACGCTTTTAATCAGATCCAACAGGTGCAAACCCTGGATTATCTCTCCTTTGAAAATGAATTCGCAATTTGAAGTATGTGAAGTCTAATCTTTACACATGTGCATTCTATTAAGAATATATATTTTTTTTTTAAATCCTACGCCTCGCAGACACATTATCCAAACATTCATCAACAAGGTTTTCATTTCGGTCAACAATTTGCTTAGTCTCAGTCATGTGTACTACATCAGCCCCAGTCTCAGACCCAGGTAGACTTAACACTAGAACGGTTATTTAGCATTTGAGTTTGTAATTAAAATAAAACTGCCATTTGGAAAGCTACACCCACCTCCTTCCATGACTTTTCCCAAATAGGCGTATATTACATTGTTCTGATGTCGGAATTCTAAACTGAACAAACTATTTAGGGTAAAAAAAAATGGTAAATAGTCTTTATTTTCCAACTTAATCAGCACACGCCACTTAGCCAAGTGGTACGCTTGGCTAAGTGGTACGCTTGGCCAAGTGAGGCGCTAATCACCCCTCGCGGAATGCATGACGTCAATGGATGAATGCGCGATACTCCCAGGTGAATGAAAACTTAGTCTATTATTGAAACATAATACAAATTATATAGGCTACTTATCACATGGGTTATTGTTTTTCAATGGGATATTTAGCTTATTGTGTAGGCTAACTAAATAGAAAATGTAAATGTAAATTCTTTTAGGAGGGAAAGAAAAACTAATTTGCACACACATCCTATCATCCCTCTTTGAAATTCCTCTGCTTATTTTACTGAAGATTAATTTTCTACAAATGTAAAAGTGGATATCTTCTTTTATTTTACTAACTCTTCTTGGTTTTCCCTAATTTATCACATATAGAAAAATATATGCCAGTAATATCCCAGCAAACACGTTACGTGACCACGACCATCCGTGGCATAGTGGATTGGTAATGAAGTGAAATTACTTTCTCAGTTTCAGTTTTAGTTTCAGTCGCTATCATCGTTTTTTTAATTGATAATTTCTATTAAGAAATTATGTAAACACTGATTTTAAACATTCAAACTACTTTCGTTTTTTCTAATTTAGCATTTTCCCATTTAGAAATGTTCTTTATTTGTATAGCGTACACGGTATATCTTGCTGCCTGTAGAGCAAGTTTTCTCTTACAGTAACGACCCTGGCTAACCAGCTACTGCAGCTAGTTAACAGTGCTGTACGACTACATAACAAACATCTGCTTAGCTTGTTAAGCCGACAATTTCTGGAGCACTGTGACATCATTTCTGGACAAGGAACCTCACGTAAGCTATTTTGACTTCTTTACAAAGCAGATAGCAATATATCTGACAAATTATCAAAAATCACTTTGGTAGCTATCATTGAATAACATTAACTCTGTACAGCAAGCCAGCTAGAGTTAGCAAGCTACAGTACAGTAAGTCAACTATTGGTTGTTTTCTGCCAGCCAGGCTGAGCTCAGTATAACAATAAGTGTTTCACTTACTGGGACAGAAATAAATACTCAAGTCGAGTTTGAGTATTCAAGATGTTACTAAGCATGCGGTAATCATCAAGTATTTCCGTTGTGTACTTTATTGCTGTAATGTGCGTTATATAGTAATATTAATTTCCATTGCTAGATTATTTTGACAGGGAAAATCTGCTTAGCAGATTCAAGGAGGTACACAATTTTGTAGTCATATTTTAACAAATGTTGAAATCCTTAATATGCATTCTCATTTCTCGTTACAGCTTTCCCTAACTAAGAAGAACCACAGAGCAAGCAACTGAAGTTAATGACTGTAAACAGAGCTGATCAATAGAATAATGCTGTAACTAGAGGCTTACAAGACGCATGTGTGCAATAAGCTTGTTAGTGTTTTATTTATGCAGCTGTACGGTAGGCAACATGTATTGATAGCTTATTGATAAAATTGGCTTGTGTTTTCTTTAATATCAAGTAATATTTAACTTTTTCGAGTTATTGGGGTACCAATATGTGATGCATAAGAAATGCAGAGCAACTTTAGCTTTTGTCATCATAAAGACAATGTCCCCTTAATATTTTAGTCAGTCTCAAAGAAGATATGTAGGCTGAGACCAGTAATACAAAAATTCTATTAATATACAGCTCTGGCAAAAATTAAGAGACCACTCCTAATTTTTCTTAAATCACCATCTCTACATGTATGTCAGCCATTCCAGTGTCTGTTAAATTCCAACACAGGCACACCTCATATTACTCAATGAGGTACTTTTTAAACTTGTTTTCACTGTCCATGATCAGGTGCAACAACAAAGGAAGGTGAAGATAGAATTGATGACCACTCCGATTTATTTCTGACAACGAGGAAGAGTAAAGCTTCCATTTTTGCCTGTGTTATTGTATTTTGACAGTTGGATAATATTTATAGTTTAAAATACTCATGATTTCTCACAATTTATTACCATTAGAAGAACCCAATAACGAGTAAGGCATTAATATTGGCTAATGTTCTTTTTTTTTTTTTTTTGAAAAAATGGCCAGTTTGATAATATCTCTTATGTGATCAGTTAATAGTTGGATTTCAATTTCAGTGATTCAAGAAGGATATAAATATAAGTGGGAAAAGTATTTGTTTAGCCTGGTTATTGCCATTGAAGACCTGCAATTTTATTCTAGTGCATTATGTGGGATTTTCTACTTTATCCTTCCTGTTTGTTTTGAAGTGAGAGTGTAAGGTGGATGATCAATAAAATGATTTTTTCATTACATACATTTACTTGATTGTATGTAAACGTTATATTCTTTTTACTACATTTTAAATGGGGCTCTTCTGTATTATGTAATGTATTTGTTAGGAGAAAATGTCTGGACTGATGATCTAACAGAATTAACATAATTATATGTGGAAAGGGGTTGATAGAATAAATGTTTGCATAAAACCTCACATGCTCACTGTGAAACTAAAGTATGTTTAGAGCCCTGCTGAAATGTTGGAGTGGATTAACACTAAGTTTGAGAGAAGTGTCATGTGAGATATGTTGACAGGACAGAAATTTACTTAAATGTACTCTTTTTCTAATACCTCCTCTTGGTTTTTCAATAACATATTGATGTCACCTATAAAAAAATGGATATGGCAATAATCTAGGAGAATATAGTTATGCATTGGCATTGAAATCAATCTGATAGCCCTACTACATCCTAGAATGTGATTTAGTACCTGTAAGGCCTTGTGCTGTAATCGGAGAGAAGTACACACTTGTTGTACACAACTCTGAAACGCGTAGACCCTACTAGTTTTTTTAATGTATATGTTCTTTTATTTTTCGTAATTGTGTCTGCATCATCATCACCACCCTCGCCTCGTACAAAGTTATCAACCAGTCGTGTTAGCGTTTCCAAATTAACAATGGTTGTGTTGTAGCTGTTGAGTGTAATTACTTTTGCTTTGAGGCAGGTCAGACCTTTAAATGTTTTGTAACCGTACATCTTTGGCTCACCACTTACAAATTGTGTGTTGCTGTCAACATCTCATTTGTCAAGTCACCCAAGAATGGCCCCAGTGGGGCACCCAATCCCTATAGTGTGTAACGCCACGGTACCATCACAACTGTGTCTGAGATGAAAGAGAAATAACCAGCTTCTATTTCACTGGAAAAGTTAGTGGCTAAACTCCCCTGGATCTGTAATTAACATTGTGTTCATAACGTTTCTCCCCTCACCCATCTTACCCCAAAGACTATTAATTGCCAATTTAGCTAAAGATTGCCTAGCACCATTTAGAACAATGTTTTCCTTGTCAAGCTGCACAACCTAATTTTCATGATATTCACGGATATACTGGTCTTTAGCATCACCGTCAACCACAGATGGTGGGAAACCGCTAGCTTCCTGCTTGTGCTTCATGAATGTTTTCATGTAATCTGCAAAAAGATCATCTGATGTCCTGGTGAAATCCCAGACTTTGAATATTTTCACAATGCGATAACCTTTCTCAACAGCCTTAACCAGCTCAATAGAAGCCCAGGTACCTGTAAAGCTCTTTATTAATCAGTATGTGAACAATCCGTTACCAGATTTTCAGACTCTGCACATTATCTGCATAAGGCAAAGAACAGCTTACCGCCGACCCTGTGCGGTAAAACGGGGTTATAAAGGCCTTTCGGTGGACAAACAATAGCCTTAACAATAACAAAGTAGGTGTCTAGCAATTTGACATTTTTGAAAGATGATGTCTGGATGCACAATCGGGTAAGTCTTTATCTTGTTGCAGAATGGGTAAAGACTTCAGACATCATTATACTGAATAGTCTCCCCTTCTAGCCGTGCACTTCAAATGAATTGCATTGCTACGACCTCCGAAAAGAGCATCCCGAGGGTCAAGGCGCTCTGGAGCATTGAAGGTCTAAAAAATGCTTGGACATCTGCAGATGTGCTTTTACGCTGATTCCACTCACACTCCCATATGTATTGCACATGTACATTGTGTTATTCTGTTAAAGTCTCAAGATTTTTCAGCCATTGTTGGTGCTACAACCCGTACTCAATCTTTGTCACTGTGTTCGTGCTTGTTGAACTATAACACTTTGGGTGACTGTGCCAGAAACAGCCTAGAAATTCTGTGCACACACCATCGCGTTCAACTTATCCATCAACATAGTAGGCACCGATTTTCATTTCACACCAGGTTTAGGGCATGATGTATTGATATACTCATCAGAGGCCACATATTCAAGCCACTGCATTGAGCTGTTAGAGAATGTTTTCTGACAACGGTTGTAGTTGTTTGAGGGGACCAATGCAATGGTGTCCTTGGTGAGGAATCTGTTGCAAAAGACTCAAGCTGAAGCAATCGTAATTGACCGGAATGGGTCAACACCAACACACTCCAGGAACTTGGAGTCTATAGCGCATACAACCCTATATAAAGATGACCACATCTTAATTTCATCCTGCATGACAGAAGAGAAACAGTTGAGTACCATTGCAAAAACACATCTTTTTCTTTAGCCATCATTCTATTCACACTGTATTGTAGTTCCGAATGGGGGCCAACATAGTTCTCATTCTTCTTGATGTTAAACTTGCAAGGAAATGAGCTTTTTCTCGTGTCCTTAAAACCAATAGCACGAAGCAAGGCCACCAGCTACATCGGTAGGAAGCAATGACTATCAATGTATCTCTAATTGAATGTGCTGTTTGTGAAAATCCTGAGCTTGCTACCGTTAGCAATAAGTGTCATGCCAATACAATTGTTAGCAAGATACTGCATCAAGATGTAACCATCGAAACCTTTTGTCACCCGCCCAATCCAACTGGCTGGTCATTAGGTCTGAAATAAATACAAAAAGGGTTAACAAAAGACCAAGCGTATATAGGTATTTAAAGCTGATTATTAATAATGTTAAAAGTCTACTTACCAAGGTTAGATGATCCAAAAATTGGTTTTCCAAACATGGCGGGGGTTTAATTCCATTCAAAGTAAGTTCAAATGTGTCGTTTGTTACCATTTATAACTGCAACACAATTCAAATAAATTATTTTTATTAAAATAACATGTACTTACTATGTAAAGCCTACTCCGTGCTGGAACAACAGCTGTCTTCCGTGGTAGCGGATTTAATAAGACACCCAGGAAACCGTCAAAAAGGTTACGCCTCTTTGTCATTGGTTTACGTCATTGTTCTTCACGTTATAATTACACAAGTTACATTGCTTGTTAAAATTGCTATACGTACACAGTTTTACTATTTGTACACGTTTAACTAGCACAGTGATGCTCTTGGTCCGGTAGAAACACCGTTCTCGTTAGTTATTGCGGCTCAGCCATGACATCACGTAATTTAATTTGATCTATTAACAACAAACTTATCCACTTACATATAAACACTGGCTATTGTCGCCATATTGCCATTAATTTCTTCAAACAACGTTTAACAAACAAAACATAAGACCTTATACAGCAAACACGAGTTGCTTCCAGCCAAGGACGCAGCACATCTTACACAGAAGTCCCAGCATCCAACACACTAACACATACACCTGCACAGACAGGTATTCTCACACTCGCAAATACTTTGTAACCACCTATTAAACATTTCTACCAATGTGAAGAAATAACTCCCCATTGTACAATTTCATAATACGCATTTACAAATGTTTTGTTTACCTGCAATAACAAATCTTGACTTCACAACAAAGCAGTGTTGTTCATGCAAATGTATACGCTACCTTCTGGGTACGTTTGTAATGGTTTGCCATATAATACATCTTAAAAGTAAATGCTAACTTAAAACAAAACTTTTTATTTTACAGATCGTCATTGATCATACATACACATGTACCAACATCATAGTTTTTATTTTTAACAATAACTTAAACCCAACCATAACATAATGTGTGGTCAACCCTTGCATTGTTTGTTTACTGTGAAGCTTTGGTGGATTACAAACCTTGTGTTAAACACAGGATGTTTTTCAACCTGCATACACTGCAGTTTGTACCATTGGTTATTTTAGAACCATTACTATGGGCAGATCTGATCTTAAGGCCCATCTCTTATTACACAAAAAAATGTCTGAAACTTTCCAAAACCGTAAGTCCCAACCCCTTCTTTATATCTTACACAAAAAAGCAAGTTTCCTATATGTAATTCTGTGCTTGTGAAAAAACACCATGCTACACGCACATTATAAAACATGGAAGTTTAACAACCACCTGTTCTGTGACACCTGTTGTAACACTTACTGGAACATAAAATGCCAGGGGTTATGGCATTGCTTAGCCTTGGCGGAACCCTAAGACCCATTTTTTCACCATCAAACATAACCCACCTGTTATAACACTTGTCCAGGGGGTTTTTCAATAATTTAGAAACATCAAACATAGACACATCAATGCAATCATGAATTGCAAAGTCACCGGACATGCATCAGATGTCATTCCGGAAGTCCCGCCCTAGCACATGTTGTACAGGAAGTCCCACCCAGCAAACAAGATGTCCTGCCCACCTGTCAAATCCATCTGGAAGCCCCACCCACCAGGATCATAAATCATCAAAGTGACTGAATATACCCTACATTTGCTAATATGTATCATTGTGCCTCTGGTCAATTAAAAGAAATAAGGAACACATTGTAACAAAAAGATGTTATGAACCGATTTACATGTTTCAGGGCTAACAAAGCCCTTATTTCATTTTGATGGACCATGTACTAAGATTTTCTGTTCTGTACCACAGTCAACATTTTATTATTCTGATTCCTCAATGCATTCAGATAAACAGTACACATTTGAGTTATTTGGTAACTTGTCCATTGCCAATTTTCTTAACAGAAATCCTTGACAACACAGAATTACATTTAAGTCAATAGGCAGACACTCTTATCCAGAGCAATTTACAATAAAACATACATTTTCACAGGTTGCATGCGCAATGGGCTACCAACAGAGCTACACAACACAAAATGAATAAATTCTCTCTTTCTTTAAACGTCCTTTAAAATTGTTCTTAAACATATTAAATTCAACCCTTTCAAAATATCTGATATGAATCCACTTTCTTTCTCCTTAGCAACAGGCATCAAGAGGACCGAGAAGCCTGCGGTGCATTGTGGGAGGTGTTGTGCCGCCTTGTCATCCCTGAGCTCCATACAGAACAAACACGATCCCGCAGTGAGTTCTCAATTTGATCCAAATTCAGATTTCTTTATTCTTCTCAGGAGAAGCTTTTTGTTCTTGGAAATAACCCCTATTCACTCATACACTATCAATTACTCATTCTTCATCTTTCATTCGGAATAGGATAGAATTAACTAATTTTCCTGAGAGGAAAATCATCCAAGACCAATGCTACCCACATTGTTGTTTGGAGGTTGAACATTTTGTTGCAATGATATGTGATAATGCATCAGCTGCATTTTTCTAATTATTGATGTGAGTCACAGTTTGCAATATTTACACAATTAATTATTAATAATCCCAATGTGCACTACCGGTCAAAAGTATTAGAAATCATGTTGAATTGTTTTTGTTTAGTTCCAGTAAATAACCTGAAAATGGTACAAAGGATAAACGGTAAACTGACAGAGATTAAAAAGTGTTTTGGTTACCAAGAACTGGAAATTGATGTACATTTCAAAGTTATAAAAAAGGCAATTTTCAGGGAACAAGTAATAGGTTAACAACGTACGGCTGTTGTACAGCAATGGAAGCAAGTTAAGCTCTCAAATTTGATGCTACCAATTCGTACAGGTGTCCCAACTTGGATTGATTACTTACAAATCTTCTGTCTGTATAAATGCAGTACTGGAACTGACTGTTACCACACCCTCTTGTGCTTTATTTGGACAGTATTGTAGTGCAGGATGTGGTTATTACTATCATCATGGTGAGAAAAAGTCAAATGACAAAAGAAGACAGGCAAACCATTATAACCATTGGAAAGTCTAGGTCATCAATCATTCAATCAAATTTATTTTATAAAGCCCTTTTTCCATCAGCAGTTGTCGCAAATTGCTTTCACAAAACACCCGGCCTTAAAACCCAGGGAGGAAACAACCGTGGTAATGAACTTCAGTGGCTTGGAAAACTCCCTAAAAAAAGCAGAATTTAGGGTGAAACCTAGAGAGGAACCAGGCTCTGAGGGCTGACCAGTCCTCTTCTGGCTGTGCAGGGTGAAGATATTAAGAGTCCAAATTGTAATAGTTCGAAGCATGTGGGCTCTATTTAAACCTAGTCCAGATCAGAAGCATGACCAGATGGACAAGGACAGGGACAGACAGGGGGAGGGGGGTTCAGCAGAATGGCAGCTGAAATCGTCAGGTAACGTCTTGATCTGCAACACAACCAGGAGGACTTTGGACAGGGACTGAGTCAAGCCTTGTACTTTTCAGGTGTGGGTTAAGACCTCATGTCCTCCTAAGTTTAAAAAGACAGAAAACAAGGAAAGATTAGACCCTACTCCCTCAGCACAATAATATAGCAGCATAAAACCTTGGGGCTGAGACGGGGGGTCCAGTAACACTGTGGCCCTATCTGGAGGAGGCCCCGGACAGGGCCCAACAGGCAGGAAATCAATCCACTCACAGGGACACCCACCAACCGCAATCATCCTGAATGAGGGCCGAGTATTGCTAGCAGAGTATAGCCCAATTGCACAAGTGTGCAACAGAGAGACAACAACAAGCCAGTGACTCCACCCCCAAATGGCATTGGAGGGAGGGCATCCCAACGGCGATAAGAGCCCACCTGGCAAGACAGCAAGGGTGGACAGTATCAGGCCTTTCTGGTCACCTTCATTCCCCTGGGCCAGACTACACTTAATCATAGACCAGGCTGAAGAGATGAGCCTTTAGTAGATGCTTGAAGATTCTGCATTTCAAATTGAATTGGCAAATCATTCCAAACTAGTGGCACTCTTTGAGAGAAGGCCCTGCCTCCGGCTGTATGTTTAGAAATGTTAGATGCAATTAAAAGGCCTACATCTTGCGATCTAAGGTTACGTGTCGGTATTTATGGCTGGATCACTTCAGTGAGATAAGTAGGAGAAAGCCCATGTATTGATTTATAGGTTAACCATAAAATCAGCCCTAACCCTAACAGCCAGCCAGTGTAAAGAGGCTTGTACTGGATTCTAGCAGCCGTGTGCAGCACTAATTGAAGTTAATTTATTGATTCATCACGGTAACCGGTAAAAAGAGCATTGCAGTAATCTAATCTTGAAGTACCAAAAGCATGGATTTGTTTTTCTGCATCTGATTTTGATAGAAAGTTTCAGATTTTTTCAATATTTCGAAGTTGAAAATAAGCAACTCTTGAGATGTATTTTAATGTTCATCAAAGGAGAGGTCAGGGTCGGGGGAAACACCAAGATTTTTAAAAGTTTGTTGGGATACAACCATGCTGCAGACGAGGTTCACAGTGCGATCTGGCAACAAAACTCTTTGTTTCTTGAGTTTTAAAACAAGCAAAAAGCAGGAAAAGCAAGAAATTCTCTGTCATCCACTTCAAGGAAATGGATGACCCGCCTCTCCTGTGCAGGCAGACCCGCCTCTCCGGTGCAGGCACCACGTCCCTAGATTGGTTGTTTCTGTTGAAGTGACTGCATCAATGACTAGGTCTACTATAATCATAATACACTCGTGATTAAGCTGATACATTTTAAAAAGCATAGTGTCATTAATTGTTTCTAAATTGTTGACTGGATTACGAGGGGATTGCCTGATCTTAGTGATTTAGGAGTCCTCTTGAATACTTGTAACTGTTCCCAGATTTAGGAGCTGGTTTAAGCACTAAAACACTTTGTGAAATACTCTTCGGCCAGTCCTAAATTGAGGATTGACATGATAGTTTTTTACATGAAACTCCTACATCAGCAAGTTAAGAGCTACTTTTAGCCTTAATAAGTTTTAATAATACGGCTCCAGAACAGTTTGAGTCCTGGCAGTTGCAGTATTACCAATAGGCATGTATATAACATAATCATTTGACAGCTAAATTACAGTGTATTGTCCTAATATTTATTTTAGCCAATGTTTCTTACTTTGGAACATTAAGGATGATCATAAATGAGAAACTTCAGATCATTTATATTTATTTGTTCATCGTTCCTTCTGGTGAACAAGATTCTGAGATCTGAAAGAGCCATGGATCATCGTTCATTGCTCCTTCCGGTGAATGAGATTCAAAGTTCCGAAATAGCCATAGATCACTGTTCACTTCGTTCTTCATTCCTTGCTGTGAATGAGATTCAAAGATCCGAAGATCCTACTGAGATGAAACATGAACAAATTGTTTTTGATCGACCCATCGCTATATTCTACATAAAAAAAACTTTCCGTCGGGAAACAAGGTGTGTGATCTCCGCTCTGGTATTTATTTAACACCTTAAATGTATTTTGCTTCATTGGACTTGAGTCAAGTCAAATAACAGAATTGGGTCAATTCGCTGTTATGTCAAAAAAAAATGCAGCAGTGTGCACTAAGTGCAAGGAAGTTTGTGGACACATGCTAAGACAAAAGCCGAGAGGAAATCAATAGAGCCTGAAAGTGGGTCCAGATTCCCAGAGATTTTTAGTGTCGATAAAACTTTATTGTTAAACAAGTACAGTACAATGAAACGTAGTTAGCATCTAACCAGAAGTGCAGATATAGAGGGCAGATATTTTTTTTAATATATGTATTGTATATTACATGTAGAATATGCAGATGTGCAATGAAGGCAAATGCTGTGCAAATGGCAATTCTAAATTTGCAATTAAGGCAAATAGAGGAAGGCAGAAAGTTTACAGGTATTAGGTATAGTGCGTTATAAGTGGGATAATAGATTTTCGGATACAAATGGCAGTTTCTAATTGGCATTCTAGATGTGCAAACGAGGCAAATAAAGGAGAACTGTAGTAGGGTAGCATGAGCAACCGGTATGCAGAGATAGCAGCCCCAAGGTCCCCAAGGTAGACGTGTGTATAACAACAGTTAGAAAATGTAAATGCAAGCACAATGGACATTTTAAATATGCAAAGTTTCAAATTTTAGGTACAAGGTGCATGGGCCATTGAAATGCAGGGATAGAGGCAGTGAGGTTCCTGAGGTAGACACATACCTGCAACAACTGAAAAACTTTTAATCAGGCTTGCCAGACAGTGTCAGCATCAGTACAAGGGAGTAGTGCAACAAGGACCTGAGCGGTGGGGGGTTTGGTAAGTGATGGGTCACAGAGTTCAGAGTTCTCGGGGTCACTGAGTTCAGCAGGGTTACAGTGGATGGGAAGAGACTGTTCCTGATCCTGCTGCTGTGAGACCGAAGAGACCTGTACAGCCTGCCTGATGGAAGGAGGATGTGAAGGGTCCCTGATGATCCCATGCGCCCTGCACAGACACCGCTTGCGCTGGAGGTCTGCGATGGAAGGGAGCTGGGCATTAGTGATGCACTGGCCGTTTTTCACCACCTGATGCAGGGTCTTCTGGTAGGCTATGGAGCTGCTGCTGCTAATGCTCTCGAAAGTGCAACTGAAAAGGTTCACAAGGATCCTGGAAGACAGACTGGCCTTCTTCAGCCTCTTCAAAAAGTACTTTTTTACCAGAGCTAAGGTCCTTGGAGATGTGGACACCCAGGAATTTGAAGCTCCACCTCTGTACCATCAATGATGACTGAGGTGTGGCTGCAGATTTTTGACTTCCTGAAATCCACAATGATTTCCTTGATTTTTTTTGTGTTGAGGGCCAGGTTGCCAGGCACCATGCTGCCAAGCACATGACCTCTTCCCTGTAGACTGACTCATCATTGTCATTCAGGTCTACCACCATGGTGTTGACTGCGAACTTGACGATGGTGTGGGAGCTGTGTACAGGAAAGCAGTTGTGGGTGAAGAGGGAGTACAGGATAGGGCTCAGCAGTCTTGTGGAACACCAGTGTTCAGAATCAGGGTGGAGGAGGTGAAGTTGTCTAACCTGACAGACTGGGGTCTGTTGGCCAGGAAATCCAGAGTCCAGTTGCAGAGAGGGGCAGATCCCCAAGTCATGGAGTTTGTTGACCAGCCTAGAGGGGATGACAGCATTCAATCTTTCGTATTTCGTTTAGTGAATAATTAATGTGCATTATACATTTGCAGATTTACTTTTTAGATTTACATGTTTTGAATTAGCATTCACGATAAGCTGAATCTCCTATTAAAAAACTGTATTGTGTGATAAGTAGCATATATTGTTTGGATTATGTTTCAATAATAGCCTGATAAAGTTTTTGAATGGTCATGGAAATCTTGTATATAAAATCATTTGCAAGTTCATTAAATTTCAACCACGTCTCTGATCATTCATCTGGGTGTATCGAGCATTCATCCATTGACGTGTAACTTTCAAAATGGCAGTTTTATTTTAATTACAAACCCAAACGCCAATTCACATAGGCATTTGTCGGTCTTAGCTCTAAACTTTTCTCTTTGAAAGGGACTAAAAAATAAGCCTACAACATCACTGTAAAAATATTATTTTAAAACCATGTAATGTACTAAATATGTGTTAAAGTGGATGAAATTATTGTATTAAAATGTTGTATACAACATTTTTAAAATAACTGGGTCCATTTTCACTCACTGAACAATTTTTATATAAATTTGTGTCCAAAAGTACAACACTTTAAGTATACTGCTTTTTAACTGCCTGCTGAGTGTAACTTGATAATAGAATGAAGACAAAAGACAAGTGTGAGGAGCTAATTTGCATGTGCAAAGTTCGAGGAGTTTCCAGCAATGTCAAGAGCTATTTTTATATTGCGACCTCTCTGTATTGGCATTTAACTTGTCATCATTACAAAGATTTGTACTTGTATTGACCCGCTCTGAAACAGGCCTTTTCATGCAGTATAAATGGAGTAAAATTATAAAATCCAAATAAAAGCGGTGCTGCTGAGGATGTCAGTAGCAGAGGTGAAAAATTGTTGATTTACCCATAGATCCGCTGGCATTAAATTAGTAGCCAATCGTTGGCCTATAATACATTTTGAAGCCTGAGGCCCATTTCTCAAATTATAATAAACAAATTCACAGTACTTATAGATACACAATTTCACTTCAATACTTTGAAATTCCAGTAGATATGTAAATATGGCCTCATGTTTTCCTCATTTGCAGGTATGGCTGTGTGAATTTTGCGGAAAGGAGAACATCCTGTCTAATCTAGACATCCAGACTGGTTCCAAGGTGGGAACCAGGGTACGAGGGACCCCTAGTGGAAGAGACTTGATCTACCTCCCCCTTCAGACAGACCAGGACTACCAGAACCTGGAGGATGTCATGGTTGTCTTCTGTGTCGACATATCTGGGAGCATGAGTGTCACATCAGAGGTGTGTGTATAGGTGTTTGATAATAGTATGGAGGTTGTTTGTGTTCATATCACTTGGTCCTTCAGCTTCAAAGCAAATGTTTCTCGTTAACTGTTATGAAAACCACAGGTGTCAATAGAAATGCTTACTTGAATGAACTGAACGAAATAATTCAGATAGAAAATCAAATATACAATGTATTGACACAAGAAATATGCTAAATACACAGTGTTTTTCTAGCTGAGGATAACAAAGGGGCCCCTGAATGGGGTGGCGGTAAAATTGCTACATTACAGGAAGATGCATCATTGGGAGATCAGGGTTCAAATCCGGCCTATGGATTAGTCTGCAGTTTTACTCTGGTGCCTAGGACCTCAATTCCGACGCGTAAAAATTCTGGTATAGATTCAGAGACATATCTTGCTTGATTACATATTGGATTACCAAAATTGTGGAGAAAATAAAACAGTTGCAATTAATAAAATAAATGTTTTATTAAAACAGTGATGTAAGTAGTTAGAGTATGAGTATCAAGTAAATGTGTGCTGGTACGTGTCAGTTATATATACAGTGCCTTGCAAAAGTATTCACCCCCTTGGCTTTTTACCTATTTTGTTGCATTACAGCCTTTAGTTCAAAGTTTTTTTAATCAGAATTGTATGTGATGGATCAGAAAACAATAGTCTACGTTGGAGAAGTGAAAGGAGAAAAATATATACATAAAACTAATTTTTTTAAATAAAAAACTGAAAATTGGCATGTGCATATGTATTAACCCCCTTTGTTATAAAGCCCATATAAAGCTCTGGTGCAACCAATTACCTTCAGAAGTCACATAGTTAGTGAAATGATGTCCACCTGTCTGCAATCAAAGTGTCACATGATCTGTCAGTACTTATACACACCTTTCTTGAAAGCCCATAGAGGCTGCCACATCTAAGCAAGAGGCACCACTACCCAAACAAACACTGCCATGAAGACCAAGGAACTCTCCAAATAAGTAAGGGATAATGTTGTTGAGAAGTACAAGTCAGGGTTAGGTTATAAAAAAATATTAAAATCTTTGAAGATCCCCAGGAGCACCATCAAATCTATCTTAACCAAATGGAAAGAACAAGGCACAACAGCAAACCTCCCAAGAGACGGCTGCCCACCAAAACTCACGGACCGGGCAAGGAGGGCATTAATCAGAGAGGCAGCACAGAGACCGAAGGTAACCCTGGAGGAGGTGCAGACTTCCACAGCAGAGACTAGAGTATCTGTACATAGGACGACAGGACAATAAGCCTTACGCTCCATAGAGTTGGGCTTTATGGCAGAGTGGCCAGAAGAAAGCCATTACTTTCAGCAAAAAATGTGTTGGGTTTGTCTGGCGCAAACCTTCCGGCAGGACAATGACCCCAAACACAATGCTAAAGCAACTCTTGAGTGGTTCAAGGGGAAACATGTAAATGTGTTGGAATGTCCTAGTCAAAGCCCAGACCTCAATCCAATAGAAAATCTGTGATCAGACTTAAAGATTGCTGTTCACAAGCGCAAACCATCCAACTTGAAGGAGCTGGAACAGTTTTGCAAGGAGGAATGGGCAAAAATCCCAGTGGTAAGATGTGGCAAGCTCTTAGAGACTTATCCAAAGCGACTTGGAGCTTCTGCAAAAGGTGGCTATACAAAGTATTGACTTTAGGGGGGTGAATACTTATGCACATTGACTTTTTGTTGTTTGCTTCACAATAAATAAATAAAACATCTTCAAAATTGTGGGCATGTTCTGGCACAAATTCAAGTAGATCGGCTTTTCTTGATAACTTGTGACCAAGCAGAAAATGTGACTCATCAGAGATGACCTTACTCAATTCCTCTTCGGTCCAATCCTTATGGTCTTTTGCAAACTTCAGCCTGGCTCTTCTTTGCCTCTCATTGATGACTTTTTTTTCTAGCTTTGTACGACTTCAGCCCTGCCCCTAGGAGCCTGTTTCGAACTGTCTTCACTGTGCACTTGTCATTTTGTTGTCCCCAATGTCTCTTGCTTGACCTTGTTCTTATGAACCACCGTCTTTTTTCAGCATGGAAGCAACCTGACGCTCTGTATCCCTCTGCCAGTAAACTCTTTTGTCGTGCTGAATAGTTATTTTTTTATTCAAATTACATTTGAGGTACTACTTGCACTGTTTTTGCCAACCAGCTGGTACTATTGCAAGAGGATAGTGATGACCACAGCAGTGGTCATCACTATCCTCTTTTCCTCGTTAAGTTAGATTTGGTTCAGGTAATCACCTAAACAGTACCTTGTGTTAGAAATCAGCCGTTTCATATAGTGGTGTGACTAATTATCACATACCCGGTTGTCAAAGTAGAGAGTAATTCAATTGTTTATTGCAGCATTAGATAGTCTTGTTCATGAGGTCACAGAGCTGGTCTTCCTTACACAACCTCAATCTCATTTTATTCAATCTCTTCTCCCTGTAATGTTGCTTACAAGCTGATATAAACAGTTCTTTGAAGGGTGTGTTTACCTAGCAAAGATCAGGTTTCCAAGACAGTAACCCCCATGTCAAATGGTCAATGTAAACATTCCAGTCAGATGAAGGGTACAAAATAATTTCCAAAGCATTAGATATACCATGGAACAAACTGAAGACAGTCATCATTAAGAAAGGAGAATATATCACACAACAGAGATATTGCCAAGAACTGGATGTCCCTCCAAAATTAATAAAAATACAAGAAGAAGACTGGTCAGGGAGGCTTCCAAGAAGCCTATAGCAACATTAAAGCAGCTGCTTTGCTATTCTTCATAGTAATGGGCTATGTGGTAGGGTGGCGAGATGGAAGCCTATTTAAACAAAGAAAAACATCCAAGACCGGCTGAAGTTTGCAAAAACAAAAATCAAGTCTCCCAAAAACATGTGGAGAAATGTGTTATTGTCTGATAAAACCAAGGCTGAACTTTTTTGCCATATTTCCAAAAGGTAGGTTTAGCGCAAAAACAACACTGCACATCAACAATAGAAAGCCATATCCACAGTGAAGCACAGTGGTGACAGCATCATGCTTTTGGGCTGTTTTTCTTAAGGTGGAACCTGGACCTTATTCAGAGTGCAATATTGGCACAAACCCTTTAGGGGGGCTGTTAGTAGGCTGAAGATGAAGTTCACCTTTCAGCACATCAATGACCCAAAGCCCACATCCAAATCCACAAAAGCATAGCTGCACCAGAAGTAGATTAACATTTTGGAATAACCAAGCTAGAGCCCAGACCTGAATCCAATTGAACATCTGCGGGGTGATTTGAAGAGGGCTGTGCACAGGAGATATCCTCGCAATCTGACAGATTTGGAGTGCTTTTGCAAAGAAGAGTGGGCAAATATTGCCACGTCAAGATGTGCCATGCTCATAAGACTCCTACCCAAAAAGAACGCTGTAATAAAATCAAAATGCGCATCAACAAAGTATTCGTTAAAGGGTGTGCACACTTATGCAACCAGGTTATTTTTTATTTTGCCCCTCAAATTCAGTTTGTTTTTCATTAGAATTCTTCACGTTATTGGTCACATCAAAGGTGAAAAAGTTCTGATATAATTTATCTTTGTCTACTTTTTTACATCACATACTCCTGGCATTTTAACAAGGGTGTGTAGACTTTTTATAGGCACTGGATAAAACAAGTGTGTGTGTGTGTTTGAGTGTGTGTGGGAGCAGCATGTTTCAGAAGTAAAGAAATTTGATAATCATTGGAACCTGAATCTCATTTATGGCTGTGTCATAAAAGGTGTAAACATGTTTACTTATGCAGTTTAGGCAGACAGAAATATTTATAAATAAAACATTTTCAAAACATTCAAAACAAAAACAGTCACATTACTTGATTAAAATGGACAAGGTACATCCGATTGTCTAATTTAAATTGTATCTGCAGTTTGTTACATTAACTATGAAATAACTGAAAGCAATCCTACTCAACTCTGTGGAGATCACAGGAGTCTCCAGTCTAGACCTCATCTGTGATCTAGTTTTGAAATGTGTAAGTCCAGTGGAAATTAATGATCAAATTCTGTCCTCATGGGACACATTCTGTCTTCATGGGATAGCAAAGGCCGACAGGGTGGGCCTCACTGAAAAAACACATTATCAAGACAGTAAATGTATTCGGCTCAAGTGTACATCAAATATTGCCAAAACTGCAGATAAAAAAACATATTGTCAGACAAACAACAATCTCGGTGAACATGAGCAAATACACATTAATACAAATGCTTCCAATCAGAAACCCTCATTCACAGGGAATACCAAAAGAAAAATATGCATGTAACTAGGTCAACCACAAAAAAATCTAACTATTGCCGTGGACTTGGGTCATGATAACCCCAATTAGCCTATGTCCTCCGAGGACTGAGGAAAATAGCGTGACAGGGGCTATGTGGACACGGAACAGTGATGCCTCCCGTTAAACACAGGAGTTAGACTCAATAACCTCTAGATTCAAAGGGCAGAGATATCCATCAGACAAGCAGTCAGACCGCACACCCGAAAAACCTGACCATTACATCTGCCCATGAATCGTAGTAGTTGACAGACTGTTCAATAAATTCGACACCTCAAACTATGGTTTCTATAACTTTAATACCCATGCAAACAACAGTACATACATACACAGTTTAGCATGTAGGTATGTTAGCATAGCCTCGTCTACGTCCCCGATTCTGTAGGCTTCTTTGGCCGTAGCCACTGCGAACATCGGCTAGGGCGACAGAAGTTACAAATCGGATGAATTCTTCTCCCCTGTGTTTTCCATTTCATAACCCACGTAGACTCACCCAACAAGTTCAAAGTGAAGAAAAACAGTTTTCATACAGCCTACAGCATCACCCATGTTCACAGCAACAATGTCCGGGCCATAGAGTAAAACGAGTCAAGGGTTATCTTGCTTACCAGCAGGTTTGGCTACGTCGATAGAACGGAACTGTTCTCCACCAATGCAAAACTCCAAAGACTCCTAGCAATCAGCCTGTTGGAACACTGGGGTGGGGTGAGGGTCGGTCAGATCTGCTACAACCTGAGCAGGGATAGCTAGAACAGAGAGATAAATAAACCCCACAATAACTTCCTTAAAGCTTTCATCAGTCACCACTTTCCACATACCGTAACGTAGCCTACGCATTCCAAACAACTTGCCTTCTCCAACTCCTGTATGTTACCTCATCCATATTCCTCCAATCTGCCTGGTAGGCCATGCATCCGTCACCGAACAAAACTGCCAATAACTAGAAAATCTAAACATCTCCCAAGAACACAACTGTGCACATCCATTAACCATTCATCACCTTTGCCAGTCGAATGTAACCACGAGAGACAAACAAAGTGTTACCTCCTCACCCGGTCTCCAAGTTCCCAGAAACTATAACGTAGGCAAAACACAAGATCTATTTTACCCCAAATAAAGTGCCCTAATACATATGTGCCCTAACACTCTTATCTCAATTAACGTGCCCTTAATGGACTCATCAGCCCGTAAGTGACAAAATATTACTGCAGATTGAAATGTGTCCTAACACTGCCAATACTGGACACAAAACGATCACCACAACGTAAACCAGACGAGCACCCCAAATTGTGAAAGTAATTTGATTGATTAAAACACTTTAGGAAGTAGGTACAGAGACAAAATTCTCTTGGCACAATTAGCAGTTTATTTCTTGCAAGGAGACAGAAAACAAAGCCTACAGAATTAACTGTGAAACATCTCTGTGTCAGTTGGAGATATGTTCAACAAATATAACTATGGGTTGGGGTAAAAATCTACATATTCATCTTGTTAAGACAATTATGTTCCTTTATCCCTTCCAGCCCCCGGTCGTGTCTTCTTCTCTCCTTTCCTAAGTGTTTCCTCAAATGTGCAATTTGCCCCTACTTTCCCTAAGGGGCTAGGAGAACATTCCTGAAGAACAAATAGATACAATTGCTGTTTTAGGCAAACTAACAAATGCTCAGAGGACCCAGTGATATCATTCAGGCGTGTGTCACAAAGACCAGATACCCTCTAGCATTCCTCTATACATTTCTGTAGAACAATACATTACTTCTATAACAAGAGATCTGCTCACCCACATGTCTGCCATCTGCCTTGTAAAATGAAAACCGGGATTCATCCTTGAAGAGAACACCTTTCCCAAGTGCCAGACGCCATCAAATGTGAGCATTTGCCCTATCAAGTTGGTTACGACGACGAACCGCAGTCAGGTTGAGAACCCGATGAGGACGACGAGCATACAGATGAGCTTCCCTGAGACAGTTCCTGACAGTTTGTGCAGAAATTCTTTGGTTATGCAAACAGATTGTTCCAGCAGCTGTCCGGGTAGCTGGTCTCAGATGATCTTGGAGGTGAAGATGCTGGATGTGGTGGTCCTGGGCTGGTGTGGTTACATGTGGTCTGCGGTTGTATGTACTGCCGAATTCTCTGAAACGCCTTTGGAGACGGCCTATGGTAAAGAAATGAACATTCAATTCACAGGCAACAGCTCTGGTGGACATTCCTGCAGTCAGCATGCCAATTGCACGCTTCCTTAAAACATACAACATCTGTGGCATTGTGCTGTGTGATGGAACTGCATATTTGCGAGTGGCCTTTTATTGTGGACAGCCTAAGGCACACCTGTGCAATACTCATGCTGTCTGATCAGCATCTTGATATTCCACACCTGTGAGTTGGATGGATTATCTCGGCAAAGGAGAATTGCTCACTAACACAGGTTTGACAGATTTGTGAACAATATTTGAGAGAAATAGGCCTATTGTGTACATAGAGAAAATCTTAGATCTTTGAGATCAGCTTATGATAAATGGGGGCAATAACCAATGTGTTGCAATTATAATTTTGTTCAGTATATTTACAAACTCAAAAAACAATTGGCGTAGGTATTTTGCGGTACTTGTGTTAAGGGACTGGTTGTTTTTTCTGACATAGGGTATCAGGAGGATGAAGCCCACAGAAGAAATTAAAATGGATGACCCTTGAGATGTGAAAATGAATTTTCACATCTCCCTACCTGAGCCTCAACAATATGCACGCAAAATAGGCTATACTGTAGGCGTACTGTACAGAACAACTGACTCAATAAAAGGAAAAATTAAAGCTATATAGCCTAGATTAGCTATATATTTAAAATACAGAACATATTCTAATTAGGATTGTCATCGTGCCTGAATTTTCTTGCCCGATCTGACCCAGGGGTGCACAGATGAGGCTTGAGCCCAGGCCCTGTCCTAGTCCAGAAAAATATTAACCCGGACCCAAAAAAGATATTGACATTGTTACAGTGTGTGCATAATGCAAAAATTAACAATTTACACTGTGGTTGAACACAACGAGAGTAACAGTGGCAGCCAAGAAATGCAGATAAATTATAACTGCTTTTACATAACTGTTAAGTATGCTAGGTTTATAGGGTAGTTTGGGGTAACACACCCTCCCCTAAGATTAATGTCTATTTACTGGCACAAAAAAGTTTTGTGATTTTTTTTTGTATGTTGAAGATGGCTATGCTGAGCATAATGGATTGTAAATTAAATGTCTACAGTTGACAGCTACATTTGTATTTAATGAAATGTATTTTTTAGGAAAATGTCTCCCCATAGGATCCCAATATAAGATAATGCCTTAGGGGTTTTAATAACTGGCCTTTTTTTTACTCCATTTGCCACACCAATACAGTACAAATATCATTGCCATTTAAATTTGGTGGTGGACCTGGATTTTGACCTGTTTCTGATTAATTCCAAATAGTCAGTGATGTTATGTAACAAATTAAATTACATTAATAAATTAAGAGCATTACATTTACAGTACAAGTGTCAAAGCTAAAAATACTCCAGAGATTTCAAGTGTTTTCAAGAACAGAGAAGAATGCAGAGTTCAGGAAAAAATGCAAGGGCCTTTCCCAAACCTTCACTATGGTTATATCCTAAAACTCAAGTAATGGGGGTTGGTAAACTTACCTAAGGAAAACCATACCAGTCTTGTAAAATAGACCTATTAGTACTATAGTACTATTTTAACACATCTTTTTTTTGAACTCACGTACCTCTTTATGTGGCCTGTTTTTAATGTGTGCTGTGCACCTCGCGATTTGTTCAGAAATAAACTTGTTCATTTGGTCAGATTATTTCATATTCATATTATAGAGTTATTATTACTTTTTCAAACCTTTAGAAAAATATTAATACTCTATAACACAACGACGGCAAGAACTGACACAGCCTAATATGCACAACGGTTCATACTCCTAATTTTTATGTTATTATTGGATGCCTGTCATTTGAATTATTATAATTCAGCATGCAATCCTGAACCTATTACCTTTCTACATGCCACTGGAAAAAGGAGGAGAACAGTTCATAGGCATAGTCTAACCATCCAGATGACAAACCCAAAGGTATCTCCCTAAGACTGAAAAATCACATACATTTTTAAGACAATCTATAGGGACTCTAAATGAACTCTTAAACTCTTGTTAAAACAACTTAGTTCATGAGTTGCAGTCGTTTTGGAACTCTTTGATGCCATGATGGTTGTTGATTTGAGCCTTTTCAAGACTTTTTTATATGCAGAGATCGGTTTCATATGAGTACCATCCAAGCTAGTAATTAGAAATTTATTTTAAGCTGAGAGTTTAGACCTAGAAAAAACACATTTGTTTTCTTGGCCATTAAAATAGGTTTCAGCTATAGGAGACCTCTGTAATAATGCTTGTTCAGCTCAACAGTTTGGGGTCTCCTTTGTCATATTTTTTATTCCATAATGTGCCAAATATTTTCAACATGCAGGCATGCCAGTTTAGCACCTGGACTTTTTACTACATAGCCATACTGTTGTAGTACATGCAGAATGTGGTTTGACATTGTCTTGCTGAAATAAACAAGTTATTCGGTGGAAGATCAATTAATATAAATTCCATATTAATGATGTAGAAATGTATTATATTTTGCAGTAATTAGCATTTATTAAATATGTGTTAAATATGTAGGTTCGTGTATAGGTTATACATACTGGATACTTTGCTCTGTCTAGGAGTTAGGAAAACATGTGGTTAAGACATGGTGATTTGGGACCAACTACAGCTATTACTTGATCCACTCTCCGACAGAACTCTTATGCTTATGTCTCGTTAGCTTATGTTTCCTATGTTCCTAGGACTTTCAGCATTGAGATGGGAACCAGATGTTAGAAGACAATAAAAGGGGCCCCTGTGTCTTCATCATACCAAGTAACATGCACATGAAAGTTTGTGTATTACTCACAGGCTTGAAATAAACTATTTAGAATTAATTTAAGGGTTTCCTGGAGTACTTACATTTGAGAAATTATTTTCAAATGCATAAGAATTATCTGCAGCATTTACCCAAGGTAGGTATTCCATGGGAGGATACCTCAGGGTAGGCACAGGACTAGGTGGAGAGATTATATTTCGACACTGACCTGGGAACACCTCGGGATCCCCCAGTCATGGCTGGCAAATGTAGCTCGGGTAAGGGAAGTTTGGGGTCCCCTGCTGGAGCTGATGCCTCCGCGACCTGACAATGGATAAGCGGATGACGATGATTTACCTGAAAATCACGTAATTTGTCTGGCAGCATATGTTGCTCTAAAACCAGTATATATTGTTCAGCATTGATGGTACCTTTACCCATGCCATGTGAACTAATAAACCCCCATACCATCACGGATGCTCGCTTTTGAACTGTGCACTGATAACAAGCTGGATGGTGCCTCTCCTCTTTAGATGACGCGGCGTCCATGATTCCCAAAAATAATTTCATATTTTTATTGGTCAGAGCACAGGACAGTTTACCACTATGCCTCAGTCCATCTTAAATGAGCTCAGGCCAAGAGAAGGCGGCGGTGTTTCTGGATCTTATTTTTATATGGTTTCTTCTTTGCATGGTAGAGATTAAACTTGCATTTGTGGATGCAGCAACGTACTGTGTTGATATACAATGGTTTTCAGAAGTATTCCTGAGCCTGTGCAGGGATTTCCACTACAGAATTGTGTTTTCTATGTTTTCTATGCAGTGAACTGCCATCCAATATTGGTTTTTGGACTTTCCTTGCGTATAGAGATTTCTCTGGATTTTCTGAACCTTTTAATGATATTTTCTACCGTAGATGATGAGATCACCAAACTCTTTGCAATTTTACATAGAGAAACTTTATTCTTAACTTGTACAATTTACCTGCGCAGTATTTAACAGTGGTGAAACTCTCCCCATCTTTTCTTCTGAAAGATCATGTAACTGACTTGTTGCCAATTAACCAAATTATTTGTGAGATATTCCACCAGGTTTTTTGTTAGCATTACACAACTTTTCCAGACTTTTGTTGCCCCTGTCACAGCTTTATTGGAATGTGTTGCTGACAAATTCAAATATAGGCCAAAGTGGAAAGGGGTTGAAGTTAAAACAGATACCCTTGAAATCTCTGGCTAATTTACCGACAAGTGTGACATTCAGGGGTGACTGAAGCCATGAGGGACAGGTGGTTTTGAGCCTGATGTCTAGGAGTTAACAGTTTGTTTTTAGCACCAAGCCTAAAAATTCTCTTTTGAGACAAGTTGACTTCAAGGTCAGTTATTTATTAAAATATAAATAAATCATTGAACTACATAGTGAACGGGATATAAGGGTTGTTAAAGTAAAGTGAAGTAAAAACGTCAAAATAAAAAGTGAATAACACAGAAGACAAATAAATAAGAATTTAAATGTAAATAAGGCCCCCAATGTCTGAATAAAAAAATGAATGGACAAAACCATGATATCAGAATAAAATGATGAAACTATATCAAATAAAGTAAAACAGATTATGAGTAAACAAGCAGTCTGCTCCACTATGCACTGTGACTGTGCATAGAGTCCAAAATCACTCCTACACAACATATGACATGTCAAATGAACAATATGCATTCCAGATAACAAATAACTATAATAAAAAAACACAAGGATTAAAAATGGGCAAAATGTGATTTAGTGAATTCTGTTGAATATTGTGGGTTTGTGTTCTTCAAAGCAGCCCCAAACCTGCGCTGGTTTGTATGGCTGCAAGGTTGACAACGTTGTGATCGGGGAAGCTCAGAAGCCCATTCTGAAAAAGAATGAATAGAGACTTGAGAGTACTTGAGAGTAGTTGATCTCTCCCAAAATGTAATGCAACTTACATATTCTATTTACAATGGGGGGATAGAATGCCACAAAAAAATATCATCATAATTATCATCAACAACATATGTTTGTGTTTGGAGTGTCGACAAAAGGAAAACCTACCAGCTACTGTTTGTAGAGATACTTGGTGTGGTACATGTCAAAGCAGGAAATCTTACTATGTAGTCTTACACTATGTAGTTTAATAATACTACCTAGATTGCTGCTATTTTACAGTAGTGTTTTTTAAATTGCTTTTCTTCAGGTGCCATTTCAGAAGAATTTCATTGTACAGGATGTACTGTGTTGTTCCGTGCATTTGATAAACAAACTTGAAACATTAATGTTCGTCACTGTTTTATAAGGTATTAACCCAGCAATATCACTGATTAGACAGAAACAATGATGTCATATATTTGGCATTTTTGGCGATTGTGTTGTAGAACATTCATAGTTTGGGTGCCTATATTGTAAGTGCCTGTTGCACAAAGGGAGTTAATGAAGTCTGTGTGTATGTGTAGGAATATATAATTATGTTTTGTGTGGGTGTAACCTCTGTTCTGTCCTCCAATTTTATGGCCATATCTTATCCCAAAACTATTTAACTCAACTCAGCTACAGACATTCTCTCTGAATCGGTGGTAGATTTCCTAGAATTCCAAATTCTAATTACTAAATGTATTAAAAAATGCAACTACGTCAATAGGCCAAAAGAAGATATAAGACGTATAACCCATTTTATGCAGGAATATTGATGTGCACTTGTGTTTCATGTGCATACTGGATATGTCTGGTGACATGAGCATTGCCTGTAAATGTGTATTCAAGCTTTTTATCTGACTATAAACTTGGCCTTTCTAGTCTAAGTACCCACATCACCTCTCATCTCTCCACAGGTTGCCCCTGGTAATGCAATGAGGTCGCCAACCTATGTCTCTCGGTTGCAGGCAAGTAGTTACAAAATTCCACTTTATAATATATGAAATTAATCTTAATTAGACCTTTGAGTTGCTATCTTTTAGCATAGCTCAAAGGGGAACTTTACCCTTTTTTACGTGGCCTAATTTTCACTTTTTCTGCACTTCTAAATTAAGCACATTAATGTTTTGTTACATTTGGAAATGGATGTCACATTTTGCTGTGTCATTGCCTTAAATCAGAATCAGAGTCTGGATAAAGTTGTTGCACTATGTTTGAATAATATTTACAACAATAACACAGATGCAAAAATAAGATTGACGGGACTGTGGACAAAAATGTTCTTTACATAAATGCAGATACATTATCCAGAATTAAATTCTGATCAAATAATTTTCGGACTATTTCATAAAACACATAGACAAGTTCATATTTCATTGTAGTAAATGAAAGGGGTGAAACAGTATGTGTATATGTATTGATCCATTCGTTTCTGGGTCCACAATGCAATGTTCGGTACACACTGTGAACCGAACATTACATTACTCAAACATTATAGCTAAGAAAATAGGTATATTGTAAAAAATATATTGTATTAACCAATGGCGTAAAAAATTTACGTGGGAAAAATATCCACATTTTAATAAAGTCTTTCAAAAAGAAAGTTGTTTCATCTCATAGCTGTATGCTGCTCCGATCATTAGCTATTTCAGTTCAGCAAGACTGCAGCTGAGAGACCATTTCCTTATGGAGGAATTAGCAATTTGCTAAATGCAAAGGCACAACAGGTCAAGCATTAGCAAGCCAGAACTAGAATATGCCCCAGTAATTTTTAGGTCTGCCATCTGGGAACAATTCAGTTTCCCTGTAAACATAACTAGCGATTGGCAACGACTGGTGGATAAATCTTCTACAACATTTAGTCCCTATTCCTTTTCGAGTCGCATATGTTTAAGATTTCTACTCAGTTACTGTAATTCCCTTTTTATATTGCACACCGTGCATTAACTGCAATATTATTTTTATAGTGTTGTGCATATACAAACGCAAGTATTAAGTGCATATATAAATTTAATTTGCACTGATAATTATGACTCATACATAGACTGTACATTAATATTAAACATGTGTCATAGGGAGCAACCAATATTAATTGGTTGAAGAATAAAATGTTTTTGAAAACCCTGTAAAGCCAAATGTATCATCTTCGCTACATGAGTTTCTGAGACCTCTACGTCATCACGCAATCATCTGTGGAAACAGTTTTCAAATGTAAACCTGAGTATTAGACGCATCCACATTGAATTTTTTTCAAAATCTTTTGGTGACATAATTTTGATATATGCTCCTGGACTACACATTCTTGTTGATTTTTTTTTATGTTATAAGGCAAATGCATTTTTTTGTTGTCCCATTGTTTCCATATGCTCCTGGGGATTCAAGCAACCCATGTTTACTATGATAATAAATGGATAAGCTAAATCCAAATGACATATTCCACAAACATTTGTTTTTTTGTTGTTTCAAAACCATACCAAACCATGACACTACTGTACTATTTCATACTGGACCGTGAGTTTTGTTTCAACCCTAGAGATTACATACAACGTGTGACAACAATTTTCTTCGAATGTGAAACTATTTTAAAACAGGCGAACTGGCCAGATAATATTACTTCCACCAGTGAAGCATTTTCTTATACAGTTGTGCTCATAAGTTTGCATACCCTGGCAGAAATGTTGGCATTGATTTAGAAAATATGAATGATCATGCAAAAAAAAGGTTTATTTTAGGAATAGAGATCATATAAAGCCATTTATTATCACATAGTTGTTTGGCAAGTGGTAATATTTCAAAACTCTTAGTACAAAACACCAAAGTGATAACACTTGTAACACAGCTAGTCATTCTTTAAAAACATGATCTCATGCTTTCATTACAGTTATACATATTTTCTTTCCACAAAATAATTTTTTCATAACACAAGATTATTGTAACATGTAATGAGAACATTTATTCTAATCACCAAAATACAACAGTATGATCTTCTCTCAATTCAAGACTTTTAACAATCAGTTAATTCAACAGAAAACAATGGAGGATACACATTACAAATCACCCCTGGTTCTGAATGAATGTTACTGTACCGTAATACAGTGTACATCACTATAGATATTACACTTACATTATCCAACCAAGCTTACAAAAGCCATAATAAAAAAATTATACAACAAGTAAAATAGGATCAAAGAACACATCAAAAGTTACATATGCAGGAAAAATACTGTGGCTGCATTGTGTAACAAAATAAGTGTAAACAATTTAGTGTAAATGGAGATAATCTCAAAGTAATATCAACATTGTCTTCAACATTTGGCCATTCATTTTCATCAACATCACAGCAAATATCTTCGTTGTTCATGCACCATGGGAAATACCTTCTGGCATGACGAATCCATGGCTTGAAGGAATGTGACATGCTCATGGGTATGGCGTTCATGCACATTCCACCTCTAAGTAGAGAAGAATTCCTCAATTGTATTGAGGAAAGGGGAGTATCGTCGGAGATATATGGCCATGAACCGAGGATAAGCCTGTAAACCATTCCTGAACCAGCTCTGCATGATGGAAGCTGATTTTGTCCCACACAATAACATTCCTGATATCCTCACCCTGACAGGCCTGCTCAAGTTTACTTAGAAAAGCTATCAGATGTTCAGTGTTATATGATCCAAGAACTGGTCTATGGCCTACTACACCATCTTCACTTATTGCCGCACACATTGAAATGTTTCCCCCACGTTGTCCAGGCACTTGGATCGTTGCCTGTTGGACAATAAGGTTACATCCACGGTGTCTGGAATTTGCCAGATTAAAGCCTGTCTTGTCAACAAAAATATTCTTGTGTTGATTCACAGCAGCATCCAGCTCCATCACCCTCTAAAATAAAATGTGGTTAGCTCTTTTACAAAGAGAAGTTGACATTGTTAGTCTGTAATAATATTTGGTACAGAAACCTTTGTTTGCAATTACAGAGATCATAGGTTTCCTGTAGTTCTTGCCCAGGTTTGCACACACTGCAGCAGGGATTTTGGCCAACTCCTCCATACAGACCTTCTCCAGATCCTTCAGGTTTCGGGGCTGTCGCTGGGCAATCCGGACTTTCAGCTCCCTCCATAGATTTTCTATTGGGTTCAGGTCTGGAGACTGGCTAGTCCACTCCAGGACCTTGAGATGCTTCTTACGGAGCCACTCCTTAGTTGCCCTGGCTGTGTGTTTTTCGGGTCTTTGTCATGCTGGAAGACCCAGCCACGACCCATCTTCAATGCTCTTACTGAGGGAAGAAGGTTGTTGTCCAAGATCTCGCGATACATGGCCCCATGCATCCTCCCCTCAATACAGTGCAGTTGTCCTGTCCCCTTTGCAGGAAAGCATCCCCAAAGAATGATATCTCCACCTCCTTGCTTCACGGTTGGGATGGTGTTCTTGGGGTTGTACTCATCCTTCTTCTTCTTCAGAGTTTAGACAAAAAGCTTTATTTCTGACTCATTAGACCACATGACCTTCTCCCATTCCTCCTCTGGATAATCCAGATGGTCATTGGCAAACTTCAGACGGGCCTGGACATGCGCTGGCTTGAGCAGGGGGAACATTGCCTATGCCGTCAGGATCCATGATGGTGTAGTGTGTTACTAACATTTTTCTTTGAGACTGTGGTTCCAGCTCTCTTCAGGTCATTGAGCAGGTCCTGCCGTGTCGGTCTGGGCTGATCTCTCACTTTCCTCATGATAATTGATGCCCCACAAGGTGAGATCTTGCATGGAGCCCCAGACAGAGGGAGATTGAATGTCATCTTGAACTTCATCCATTGTCTAATAATTGCGCCAACAGTTGTTGCCTTCTCACCAAGCTGCTTGCTTATTGTCCTGTAGCCCATCCCAGCCTTGTGCAGGTCTAAAATGTTATTCCTGATGTCCTACCTATGGTAAAATGTACAGACCTCTACATACTTTGTAAGTAGGAACACCCGCTAAATCAGCAGTGTATCAAATACTTGTTCTCCCCACTGTAATAGCATTTAACATTCATCATGTGAACAGTGTGCTTTACCTTAAATTGCCTAGTTATTCAGTTTGTATCTTCCACCATAGCTTTCAACAACACAGCAGCCGGGAGAAGCAAAACCACTGTGAGTGGTACAGTACATGTTGGAACCATACAGGAGTGTCTGATAAACTAGAGACTAGTAGTGATGGCTATTTGAGGCTTCATGACTGAGTTTGTGCTAACAGTGTTAATGGTGTCTAGCAACTGGACAAATGTCTTGTTGTGTTTTGGGGCAACTAAGTAAATTATTAACAGGTTAGAGGGACCAAGGGCTCTGAAAATATGTTTGTTGTTTATTCTTTGTTCTATAACCCTATTTCCAAAAAATCTGGGACACTGTGTAAAAGAGAATGCAATGTGTAAATAATGTATTCCTATATTTCATTGAAAATAGACAACATATCAAATGTTGAAACTGAGAAATGTTAGGGACAGGGGCATGTTTACCACTGCGTTATATAACCTATTTTTTACCAGACCGCGTAAGCAGAGCCGGCCAAGAAGAGCGAATTGTTTCTTACTGAGTGACTGACTGACTATCCCTTGTTAAAGAGCATAGTGGTTAGAGAATCAGACCTGTAAACTATAGGTCCTGCGTTCTTATCTCCTCACAGCCAAAATGAAGTACACATTATGAATTATTCCGTATAGACGAAAACTTCGCTGGCTAAAACCTTCAGTATCTACATTATAGTAAGCCTGAAATAAAACAGTTTATGGTTCTATTGCAACTGTTTCGAGTGGATTTTCAAAGTATGCTTCCGTGCATGCGTTTTGGGTCAGGATAGACAAACACATTTGCTGACTACAACATACAGTAGTTACAATATAGTAAGCCTTAACAAAAACTGTATTTGGTTATACTGCAACACGAAAAAGTTCATGTCTCGCTAGCAATTGCTCAATTCTTATGATTATTCCTAGGAAATTAGTAGATACTAGTAAGCCTATTACTGGATAATAAGCTGTTAAAATTGAGGTAAATGATGGAGGTAAATTTAATAAGAAACATTAGTCAGATTAACATGATACTCAATGGTGTCATTAAACTGCTGAAACGTTTAATGCCGTGGCTTTGCGGTTAAAGGCAATGCCTCTTACATGGAAAACCTTAGTTTGAATCTATTGAAACGACATGTATTCATTTTATTTGTGGACCGCAATATAACTTTATAGAGTATTCTGACTATTTCTGCTAGATTCCACTATTCTCATGATGAAAAAGTTTCTTGATGAAAAAGTTAGTTGTCGTCACCTTTATTGATAGTTATTGTATCAACTTTATTCATGAATGAAAGAAAAAATTATTCCATGTAAGAAAAAATACGTTCTTATGCCATGAAATGAAATAGCTTTGGCAGACAAGCTAGCAATATGATTATTATTAGCAATAATATTACTAGCCTATTACCTGCTAATTCGCTTTTAAATGGCCAGTGGCAAAAGCCATACAGAACATAGCTATTTGTGGTTTAAGTAAACTTAGTAAGAAACGTTAGTTAGTTTATCTGTATCAATATCGTTCAAAAATGGCCAATTAGCTGGCAAAAGAGGATTGGTTCAGGGTAGACACAAGATGCTGTACTGAAACCCATCAAATGTATAGCTCTTTAGTACAGTGGTTAATGTGCACTAATGCACCCCGACACCATAACGGATGCTGGCTTTTGAACTGTGCGCTGGTAAGAAGCCTGATGGTCCCTCTTCTCTAACGTCACAGTGGACACGGCGACCATGATTCCCCTCAAAAGATTCAAATGTTGATTTGTCAGACCTGAGGATTTTTTTCCACTTTGCCTCTGTCCATCTTAAATGAGATTGGGCCCAAAGAAGGCGACTGTGGTTCAGATCTTGTTAACTGGTTTCATCTTTGCAGGTAGAGTTTTTACTTGCATTTGTGGATGCAGCGATGTACTTTGTTCACCAACAATAGCTTTCAGAAGTGTTCCTGAGCCCATGCAGGGATTTCCAATACAGAATCGTTTTTGTTTTTAAAGCAGTGCCTCCTGAGGGCACAGAAATCAAAGCCATCCAGTATTGGTTTTCGGCCTTGTCCCTTGAATACAGAGATTTCTCTGGATTCTCAGAATCTTATCAGAATTATGGACCTTAGATGATGAGATCCACACACTCTTTGCAATTGTTTGCTGAGTGTTATTGTTTGCTGAATGTTATTCTTACATTGTTGTACTATTTGCCCGTGCAGTCTTTCACACAGTGGTGAACCACTCCCCATCCTCACTTCTGGCAGACCCATCCCCTTTGAAATTATCTTTTAATACCTAATCATGTTACTGACCTGTTGCCAATTGACCAAATTTGTTGTGGGATAGTCCAACAGGATTACTTTTTTAACATTACACAACATTTTCAGTCTCTGTCCCAGCATATTTTAAATGTGCTGCTGGCATCAAATTATTGCCTTCTGTTTAATTTACATTTTACGCATTGTCCCAAAATTTATGGAAACTGGGTTGTACAAAGATAAAGCTCAAGCGCTCTGGAAAGGGGGGTGACGACATGGGACAACTCCTATACAGTCAGGTTGCGGACTACCAGGGTGATGATAGTTCAATAAAACACGGCTTTAGGACAACCCCACGCATTGTATTCTACTAATTAGAATGGCTTTAAATGGTCCAGTCTCTCTTTTGACTTAAATCTACAGACACAAATAAAAACGAAAGTTTAAATATTCTATCCATCAAAGATTTTCAAACAAATGTACCTAGATTTGTTACAAAAAATACAAAGAAATTAGCAAGTAAAGAAGAAAGTAAAAGACACCCTAACTCTTAAGGTGCTATAACAGTTGTGCTATGTTCAGCTGTAATGGTTGTGAAGTACTTTTAAATAATGAATCAGACTTTCACAATCAGTACATCCTTCATTTATCTTTCACTAGTTTATTTCTTATTAAAAAAACTAGTTATACTAAAATAGTATTAAATGGGCATGTGTATTCAACCCAAACTGCAGATAAAATTTTAGTTTGACACTGGTGTCTGTTGTGGCAATTTCTTAACTAATGTATTTTGGAGACATGTTTGCTTATCTATTACATGGTATGTAACTCTGGTCTTTGGTTGTGACATGCATCTGTATTATTTCAGAGAATCATTAGGTTCTCTGACCATCTGCTCAACTGGCTAAACCATTAAGGGTATCTGTCCTTTGTTCCTTAGGAATGTGATTGTGGGGGACGGTAGGGGCAGTTGGCCCTTTAGGTAAACACAACAGTAAAAATGATGGCAGGAAGGATAAGGTGGGGGGATAACCCTCCCACCTGTGTGACCTAAGATTGATGGGTGGCATCTTGCCACACCCCTTTTAAATATAATAAATACGAGCTGTATATGTAATTTACTTTAGAGGCTCCTTGAATTATTATTCTGTAAGCATTTGACGCGTCTCTCTATTTGCAAATAAAATGCTAATTGTGCCAAGAGAATTTTGTCTCTGTCTTACCCCTTTGAGTGTCTATCGATGAAATTTCCATCACATGTCCCTTGCCCATTTTAAACATGTCATGGGGGATCATTATGGGGTTGTCTTTGATTGTTTCTATTGCATTGTATGTTTATGTTTTGTATGTTTTGAAATGTTCTGAAATTTTCTATTAAAATACTTTTGTATGCCTAAACTGTCTGTTAACATGCTCACACAAGGCACAGCATAAAAGATTTCCAGGTCTCAGTCTTTTTTCCCTGTTCAAATAAAGTTTATAACAAAAGTAAAGAAATGCTTACCAAAATAAGCAGTAAGTTAGATACAAATTATTTTTAAAACCGGAATTCAGCTTAGCCTGACAAGAGACCTGTTGAGGTTGTCAACTGTCCTACTAGCCATTTGTTCACCTCTGTGACACAGTCAAATTCCATATGCATAAATATTTACATTTCTCTTTGTTTATAAATCATTTAACCTAAACTGTTTATCTTAACTTGTATAGGCTGGGCCTAGCTGTAAAAGAGACCTTGGTCTCAGTTTTTGTTCTTTGTTGAAATATAGGTTTAATAATAAAATAACATGCACACAGATATGGAACTCTGTTGACCTCAACTGAGGAGGTAATTGGGCGATGGAAGGAAAACTTTGAGGAACACGCCCTCTTTAGTAGAAGCTGATGTGGAAGCATCGTCAATCTCCTTGGCAGAAGTCACTGAGGTAGTTAAAAAGCTACACAGTGGCAGAGCTCTGGGGATTGACGAGATTCATCCAGAAATGTTGAAAGCTTTGGATGTGGAGGGATGTCTTGGATGACACGCCTCTTCAACATTGCATGGGAGTCGGGTGAAGTGCCAAAGGAGTGGCGGACTGGGGTGGTTCCCCTGTTCAAAAAGAGGGACCAGAGCATGTGTGCCAATAATAGGGATCTCACTAATCAGCCTCCCTGGGAAAGTCTACTCAAACGTGTTGGAAGGGAGGGTTTGGCAGATAGTCCAACCTCAGATTGAAGCGGGACAATGCGGATTCCGTCCTGGTCGTGGAACAACCGAACGGCACTTTATTCTTGAAAGGATCCTGGAGGGGGCCTGGGAATATGCCCATCCGGTCTACATGTGCTTTGTGGATCTGGAAAAGGCATATGACCGGGTCCCCCGGGAGATACTGTAGGAGGTGCTGCGGAAGTATGGGGTGAGGAGGTCCCTTTTTAGGGCTATCCAATCCCTGTACGTCCAAAGTGTAGCTCGGGTAAGGGAAGTTTGGGGTCCCCTGCTGGAGCTGCTGCCCCCGCAACCCATCAATGAATAAGCGGATGAAGATGAAGCACACAGATATTAAACATAAAAAGCTGATTCTCCTCACGATCACTTATTATTTCAACTAAATATGTAAACGTATTATCTAAATTCTGTCTGTGAATCCACCATGAATATAGAAATAATAAGCTATTTTAATATTCTGCAGAGAGCCTAACTACTGAATGATTTGAATTAAAGTCTAGTAACTAGCAGTGGTTATTTGGTCAAGAACATTTACATTTGGGCGATGAGGAGCCAGGCTGTTTTATTGTTTCAAAACAAAAAACATTATGCAGACTGGCAAAAACATCCTAGTGATTATGGTAATTTGGTGTTAGAAAAGGTGAGGTACAAAATCTGTTTGCATATCCTATTTTAATTTCCTCCATACCAGGCCAGGCATAGAGCTGAGAAAGTTGGAATATAATATTTGTTTCATCTTCACATTGTTGACACAGTTTTTTGTTACTTTCAACAGAGCATTCAGGATGCCCTCCAGAGGGCGTTGTCCTCTCTGCTGCAGACCTCACCTCACCGCCGAGTCGCCATGGTTACCTTCAATGATGAGGTAGGAGAAGGGATGCAGGGAGAGAGTAAGGGAGAGAAAAAAAGCATTTTCATAGTGTAGGGACAGACATATGTAGCAATATTGAAGACTCCAGATCACATTGGGTGGGGTGGTGTTAGCTTCCTGTTCCGGTGATGTCCAAGAACAAAAGTTATGCAACTAGAAAGTCAGGGGAGAGCCATCTTTATTCAGCATGAGAATTACGATGTTAACAGGTCATAGTTCCCGCTCTCTCTTTCTCCATCCAAAGAATACAGGAAGTTCCACAGTACTTATAATACAAGGGAGGCGGCCTAGGGTCAAACCCAGCCAAATACCCTACAGTAAGAAAGGCCTAAATGACCCTTGTATAAGATGTTCCAGAATATGGTCAATGGTCCTATCCCACAAGCCTGTGACAATCACATGGGCAACTCCTAGCAGGAGGTATGGACAGAACATGTGTCTTATCTATTCACCTGTGCTCAAGAGTTAGTTAGTACATCTGTGTTGTGTTAAGTTTCTCATTCCTACTTTCTCTCAGGTGGGCGGGGTGAGCTTGCAACAAGAGCAAATTTAGAGGCTTGTGACAGCGCCAACATGAGGCAAAAATGTGGCCCTTGGAACTTTACTACCTTATAACTTTGGGCACCATTTTAACTCACAGGAATTTGCTAAAAATGACCCTTTTTGCCTTAAGTATAATAATAACTAAAGCCACAAGCATCATTTAGCATGGTTTAGCATTTATCTACAATTGGCCTTATTACACCACTTGTGCACTGAGAGGTCCTTATGCACTATATATTCACAGATTTTCCTAATTAAGCATGAACAATGATTCTTGTCAAACTGAATTTATTTGCAAATATAGTTGTAGATATTTAAAACAAAGTATTTTTTTGCATATGATCACCAGTGTCTAATTTATCTGCATGAATGTGCCAACGAAACCCTCTTGAATTTTGACTGGTCAATATCGACAATTTTTTTCTTACTATTGTGCATTATGCATTGATTAAGGACCTAAGTATATAGAAAACAAATCAAGTCAAGTAAAAATCAGACATTTTGCTCTGTAGGAGTAGCTGTTGAAGCATTTTATTCAAAATGGCAAAAATTGCTAAAATGTAATCAAATTTGTTCCTTGTGAGGACCCTGACTTATATATAATTATTTTGTTTATGTCAAAATAAGTGAGTGGCATGAACTTGCAAAGTTGTCTCGTTCAAATGTACCTCCGTAAGGTGAATTGGAAACAACGATAGTTTTTTCATGATATTTTATAGCAATGCATTATAAAGAAATTGAGTGTTAAATTCACTATTCTGGCTTTAAGCAGCAATATCCTGAGCTGTTAGAAACATACAAAGTGCACATCCCTAGTACTTCCAGCAACAATCCAAAGGTTTTGGGAAAAACCTCTCTTTTAAGCCTGTGATGACCTAATAGATTCAATTCCATCGATTATAACTCTTTATCAAGTAGGTACAGAGACAGAATTCTCTTGGTACAATTAGCAGTTTACTTGCAAATAGAGAGATACACACATATTCAAGGTCAGTGAGATCTCTGAGGTAACTTGAGAATCATCAATAGTTATACAACAAAGGGGGATCTGTAAATTCACACTGTGAAGGCAACATAATGTTCCTTCCTGTCCCCAGTTGTGTCTTCCACAAATGAGCAAACTGCCCCTGCTACCCTAAGGGGCTAAAGGGTCATTGTAAATGAACATTTCAAGACAGCTGACCACATACCTACAGAACAAATAACTGTCCTTCCTTTCCCACATTTACAACACTGTGAACACCTCTATACTTTTGTAGAATCCAAAGATTAATCAGTTCAAGAAATTCCACAACCGGCCTTACTGTGCCACAATAGTATGTGTAAGCATCAAGATCTCTCACCCAAAGTATGGATGAAAACAATTTGGCAGTATATACAACAGTTAAAAAAAAAACTGTTTGAGGCTGGAAGTGCGTGCCCCGTTGCTCCGATAATGTCTACCAGGTGGCAGCAATTTGAACAGACCATAGCCTGGGTGGCTGTAGTATTTGATGATGTTCGGTGCTTTCCTAAGGCATCGTGTAGGGTAGATGCCTTGCATGGAGGGGAGATGGCAGCCAATGATGCGTTCCACAGACTTCACCAACCTCTGCCGCAGGGCAATTTGTATGGTAGTGGGGGCCGAAGTATATATGTAGTGGGGGCCGCAGATTAACTTGTAACAAACAAATGCATTATAACCCAATGCATTAAACGTGCACTAGGTCGGATGCTAGTGCAATTTTTTTACATGCTGTTTTCCCGCTCTGCTTATCTCTCCCGGTATATAACGCGTTCGCTGCCATGTTATTAAACGTGTTCCCATTGAACGCAATAGGTTTTTGGGCTGTTTTCACTACTTGTAAAGAGATGTCTCAGACATCAGCACACTCTCAGCAACACTTAGAAAGACATCAAACACTGAAATTACTGTTTAGTATGTAAACATGCAAAAAATTATTTCAAGTCTATTTCATGTTTTGTTTCCAGCATAGATTTATGTTCCAATACAAACTGTACAACAAATTTAAGGTATATTTTGTCGTGTATATATATCTATTTATTGTTTTCTAAATTCCTCAGATAGCAACACAAAGAGGGGGTGGGGGCCGCATGCAGCACACGGGCCGCCAGTTGCCTATGCCTGCTCTGAAGGGACTTGCAATCCGCCGCAGAGCAGCTGCCGTACCAGGCAGTAATGCAGCCTGAGAGGCTGTTCTCGATGGTGCACTGTAGTAGTTGGTGAGAGTTTTAACAGACACACCAAACTTCTTGAGTCTCCTCATGAACTATCGCTTTTGGGCAGTTGTCACTGCTAAGTTTGCCTGGACCAAGTGAGGTCATCTTTAATAAATACACCACGGAACTTGAAGTTGGAGACTCTCCTCAGATGAAAATTACTGTAACATCAGTCTTTAGTAAAAATAGGTTTCGTACAAATTGACATGTATATTATTAACAGGGGCTAAGTTGCTAGTTAGATCAAAATCCCTACCAAACTACCACAGTTCAATATCTTTACATGGAGATTTTGCCGGACCGTTGTTTTGCCATGAAAGAAAAAATGTAATGTTTATGCCATGAAATTAAATAGCTTTGGCAGACTCACTAGCAATTGCTCAATTCTTATGGCAGTTTCAGTAAGTTAGTAGAGACTGGTAGACAAGATGCTATACTGACAGCCCCGGAAATGTACAGCTCCGTGGGGAAGTGGTAAACAACATAGCCTTTCATGTGGGTGAAGCAGGTTTGAATCTTGAGAGCAACACTTTCTATTGCAGGCCGACTGAAATAGGTTTGCCTGGATTCTTGTTAGCAAGATAGTGTGCTTTACTTTATACAACGTGAGGTAACGCCAATGCATGTTAGCTACGGTGAATTGATACTATACTGTATATTAACCAATTGCCTTTTCAAAATTAGATCAATACATTTTGTCTTTACAAATTTCTGAAGAAATCTAGAGAGGAACCAGGCTGTGTTGTAATAATAAATACATGCATTTGGGCTAGCTATAGCTAACGCAAGGTAACACTGTTGTAAAAGGTTACCTATCTTGTAAATACCGCACATTCTTCGAACATTGGATTGTGATACCTTCACCCATGCACTGTGTAGGTCGTCGGTGATATCACTTACTGATGTTTTGGGGGTTTTCTTACGATATTTCTGTCATCAACTACTTTTGTTTTCCTTGGCCGACCTGTTCGATGTCTGTAGCTTAGTAAACCAGTAGTTTCGTTTTCACCTGAAAAATGGGTTGGTTCAAACAAAGGGTGGTATGTCCTGAGTTGTTTAACACATCTAGATATGAATACCAGGAAATGAAAGCTGAAATTCTGAACTCTTGTCTTATACTCATCTTTCGATCTTAAACCCAAATGTCTTCAGTGAACAACAAAAACAAAGGATTTTGCCTTACCATTCTGTCATAAGTCTGGTGTATGGACAGATTGGCAGAGGCAAAACGGTTGTAGTAAGAGTAATCCATTCTTTAATAAAGGAAGGTACAACACAAACAAACAAACAAACAAACAAACAAACAAACAAACAAACAAACAAACAAACAAACAAACAAACAAACAAACAAACAAACAAACAAACAAACAAACAAACAAACAAACTTAAAGCCGACTAGATGACTGGGCATAGCCGTCGGCTGCTAACCAAAATGATCCGCATTCATGTGCTCAAATAGTCAACTTAAATAGGTTCCCCAATTGGAGGCAATACCCAACACCTGCCTCCAATTGGGGGAGACCCAAGTGCATAGAGGTGCCTAGAGGCACCTCTATTGGCCACGTCCCGACTATGGCCCCAGCCAGTCTGAAGATGGCTAGGAGCATAGTCGGGACGTGACACATTCCAATACTTTTGGAGGGGACTGTATGTCAAGACAGTGACAGGCGAATTTGGAAACCCTACCTGTCAGAGGGTTAAACGATCACAGTTAGCACAAAAATAGCAGCTGATTATTACATTTACACAGAGGTTATTCACCTGATAGCAAAATAACTTGAATTTCCCAAAGCAGTTACAAGCAACACAGAAACAAACATCCTCCAAAGAATGTTTGATATAGGCAAGGGGGACAAGTGTCCCATGTTCATGTTTTGTCTGCCGACTATTCCATAAGCAAGGTTCAGTACCAGATAAAGGCAGTCATTCCCAATTATGTGGAGATTGCATTGTAATCCAAGCTTCATTATTAGTTATATTTCTACTGTTGATAAGGCAAAGTGCAGTTGATAAGGCAAAGTGCAGTATCTAATGCAAAGGACAAGTGCAGTATCTACAAATTAAATGTTTTCATCCTATTTTCTTGTGTTTCTTACTACATGTTGATTTTTTTATCTTTAATGGTTTTATTGATGTTTGCATGTTGTGAATGTGGAAAATGTTCAGTAGTAAGCCTCAATATGAGAATGTGTCTTTTATCGCAATGCCCCTTTCACGACAAAGGGTGTTTTGCTCATAAAAAATTTACTTTGGAGAAATTGCCATCTTCATTGTCATAATTTCCCCAAGCATGATTACCATTTTACACATTCAATAAATGTTGAAATTTTGGCTTGCATTTGAATTTTTATATTTTAATTAATAAGTAATTCATTACAGACCAGGCTCATCCAAATATGATACAGGGAAATTAGTTTGTAAAAAGTCATCACCCTAGTGTGCACCCTTGTTTGTATGTGCACATGTAAGAGTGCGCACTTGCGTGTGTGTGTGTGTGTGCGTGGATTGTTCAGTCAGGTTTTCCCAAAACTGATTGCGGTAGAGGGGCATCATTGGGCAGAGCTTGGAGATTTTGTCTGACTTCTTCTCCTACTCATCACATTAGTCAGCTATGTCTGTAAATTTGCTAGCAGCAGGCTAGCCAGTAAAGTATTTAGCTATTGTTAACTGATTCTAAAGCTGTCATTTGCCTCACCAAGTGTCAATATTTTGCATATTTGCATTTTAACGCGAGTTCAACCATAATTTGCCATGGGATTGTGCCTTGGTGTTTATGGTAGTCTAGCTGGTTGGCTTGTTGGTTCTTTGTGAGGGAGTGTTACGCTCAGGACAAACATTATTAGAATCTCCCTCGGGATAAGGCTGCCAAGGCTGACCACAGTATCTGTGGGGTCAAATCCGGGAAACAAAGCCAGAATGCAGTAATATAACTGACATTGTTTTGCCTTGATTTTAGCTTGGATTTTGTGGTTACTGCAATTCAGATACGAGTCGTTTCGCTGAAATGTGAAAACAAATTACCAGGAGACTTGGTCACAAGACAGAACAAATGTCTTAAAGACCACTTTGAGTCTTATCCCAATTTTGACCAAATGTAGAGTTTCTGCACTTGGCCTTTGTATTGCAGCATAGTCTATAACCGAACTAAAAGTAGCTTGCACAATTTGTTTTCTATATTGTGCATCCTCATTTTCTGTTTCTATAGAGGAAGACTAGATTAGACTTTCACAGAGTCCATTTACATGCATTTTAAAAGAGGTTATGATCCATCCATATCCTTGAGATTTTATATGCAGAGACTTGATTAAATTGACAGCCATTTAAGCATGTGACTGCAAGTATATTTTTCGCCAGCTTTTTGGACCTATTAAAAATCATAAAATTTGTTTTCTTTGCATTTAGAACCAGTTTAAGTTGTAAAAAACACTACTGAACTATCTTAAAATATGTCTCCCGTTGCAATAATGCTTGGTCAGCTGTCAAAGCCATAGAGTACAGTACATTGTTGTCTGTGTAGAGATGCATTTTACTCTGTCTTATCACCAATTTTGTTTATTTAGAGTGAACAGTGATGGAACAAGTATAAATCTTGTGGGACCCCTTTAACCAACTCCAGTTGCTTCGACTAGATGCTGTCTAGATTAACAGACTGACTTTTTTTCCTTAAGATAGTTATCAAACCAACGACAGGCATCCGGTCCTCGTCCTATTGATGACAACTTACCCAAAGATACCATATGATCTACAGTGTCAATGGTTTAAGACAAATCTACAAACATGTTGGCACAGCACTTGCTATTGTCTAAGGCATTAGAAATATAATTTCTGTGGGATCTGAGCATTAACAACTACAATATGAATGTACATTTCATTAGAAGTGAATGTGCCTAGATATTGAAATGAACATGGAAACCCTTAGTTAAGTTTCTCCTTGTAGGATGCGCTCTGGTAATCACAGGAATGTTTACATAGACCATTTGGTGTGGGTGTTAGGATCTTGGCTTTTCTAGGTAAACACGCCCCTCAAGGTATTTAACAGCTTGTACCCCATTTTACAGTTGAGAGAGTAGAGAGAGACAAAGAGAGTAGGGAAGAGTTTGAGCCTGTAACATCATGTGCTACTAAACTATCAATGTGCTGTAATAAACATTGAATACTCTCTCCCTTGACAACCGAGTACGCAAGTTATTATTACTACCACCATACGACATGGTTGATTTCTAACATTTCCAACATGTACTGTGGCTGTAGTGGGACTGTGTTTAGGTCTGAAACCAGACTTAATGCTGGAAAGAGTAACGCTAATTGTTAAAAAATATTGTAGTTCCTTATTTACCAATTACTCAAAATGTTTTGCCAAAAAGGTAAGTTTAGAGGTGGGCCAGTAATTATTCACCTCACTACCTTCACCTCCCTTGTGGCATGGTAAAACAAAGCCTTTTTCCATGCTTTAGGAATCTAACCTACGACGTGTTTGTGTGAAGATGTGAAGTGAGTCACTGTACTAGCAATGACAAGAGCAGCACACCTCAGTAAATATGAATCCAGATTGTCAGTGCATACTGATTTCTAAGAATTCATTGCAAATAATGCAATACCTCATTGCATTAACCTAATTTCTGCTATCCCTGTATTTCTGTTGCACATGCCACATTGCACCTTTAATTTGCCTGCATTTATTTTTTAAGAAACCTCATCTCTACCTCGGAAACATCATCCCTGCATTTCAGTTGCACAAATTTTCTTACACATCCAACTTGCTTACTTGTCAGAATTGTCATTTGTACTTGCATTTCCTCATCGCACAACTATTTATTCTCAATTGCACATGCATGTACTTGTATATTTGTAAATGTTCTGCCCACCCCTGTTTGCCCTACCCGCATTGCTCATTTCCATAAATACATTTTACATCTCCTGCCCTCTTCTATTTGTTCTTCTGGTTAGATGCTTACTATGTTTTGTTTGTTCGATGACAAAGTTGAATCTAATCTAATAATTCACTTTTTGTGAATTTCTGGCCCCCAGATGGCAGAGGGGCTCAAGATATATACCGGTCAGGATTATATTGGCTAATATCTTTCAAAAAGAAAACCAGCAGAGATAGTGCTTATTAAAGGCATCACATATTTCAGTTCAGTCACTGACAATCCCAACCTCTGATAAATTTTGCTTTGGTAGGGTTGTCGAGGGGTTTCCACATTTAAGTTGATTAACGGTTTCCCTGAATGAGGAAATGATCACTAGCAGACTCTGTCATAGCATTAAGGAAGCATGTGAATGCGAGACCAGTATTTCAATACAATCATGCTTCTAGCATTCAAATGAATAATTCAAATGCCACATATCAGAAGTGTTCAAGATGAGGTTATTGAATGGCCTGAGTTGGATGGAGACCTACTTCTAACAATACCTCTAACCCGAAAAAGTAATTTTGGTTGGTGTAGGAAAGCTGTGAAATTGTCTGCATATTACATAATTAATGAACACCATAGCCCATAAGCCAGGCATGCAGCTGGCATATATGACTGAAATGATTATCAATAGACTGGGGAGTTGAGAGTGGACCTAAGATAATGTATCGTTTACCCAACTGAAGTAGTGTTTGAACCAGTGATTAAAAGTCCTGATCAGATCGCTGTAGTTTAAGATCGTTTGAAGATGGATTTTCAGTAATAAATCATTCACTCAATCAAATGTATTCATATAGCCCTTTTTACATCAGCAGTAGCCACAAAGTGCTTTTTCAAAACATCCAGCATGAAACCTCAAGGAGCGAGCAACAACAGTATTGAAGCACAGTGGCTAGGAAAAACTGTCTATAAGGGGCTGACATTTAGGAAGAAACCTAGAGAGGAACCAGACTCAGAGTGGTGACCAGTCCTCTTCTGGCTTCGCCAAGTGAACATTTTAAGGGTACAAATTGTAATAATTAATAAATGCATCTGGGCTATGTGGAATCAGACCATTAACAATTACAATATGAATGTTGTGATGGAAATTCCATCGATAGACACTCTTAAAGGAGTAAGACAAAAACAAAAATCTCTTGGCACAATTAGAAGTTTATTTGCAAATACAGAGATGCGTCAAATGCTTACAGAATAATCATTTGAGGAGCCTCTAAAGTAAAATTCAACAACGGTCAGTATTTATAACAGTTAAAGGGGGGTGGTATAATGCTGCACATCTTTGCTAACTCAACAGAAGATATTCCCTTTGTTCTATTACTACCTAAACTTCAAACAAAGGTCATGCTGTCCCTCTCCACATGGCTAACCTCTCCAACTCTGTTAGGGCTTGCAGCATCCGAACAGACAATGGATGTCCTGGTGAGTTATACAGATGTGCACATCAATGAGTAACCCTATAATCTGCCGATACCCGTCAATGATACTCCTAGGCAAATTGAAGATCCCCCTCTCCTAGATTTCCTAAGGAACAAAGGACAGATACCCCCATTCAGAGTATCTAATTGTCACGTCCTGGCTATGCCCCTAGCCATCTCTTCACAGAGCTGGGGCCATAGTCAGGACAGGACAAACAGAGATGCCTCTAGGCATCTCTATGTAAGTTTGGTCTCCCCAATTGGAGGCAGGTGCAGATCGTTGCCTCCAATTGGGGAACACATTTAGGTGAATGTTGGTCCACACTCTGTGTGGATCATTATGGTTTGTTGTTGCTCCTTAGCCTATACCCAAGTCACGGTAAGCTGCTTTCAGTTTGGTTTCTTTTATTTTAATAAAGAAGTATGGCATATCACCACGTCTCTGCGCCTGTGTCATTCTACTACCAGCCTTGTGACACTAATGATCCTCTGTATTGTATAGACATGTGTGTCACTGTCACGGCGCAGTTCAAATAACGGAGTCAAGCGCAGGAAAAGGTTTCAATAATATTTATATATTTTTAAAGAGAATGCAGCGTTCTGCAATACACGTACAGGCTCTTTGACACTGAGCAATAACCCAGAAAACCCCAACCTAATCAATAGACATTTATACCCCTACTCTAAATATCAAATAAGAAACAGGTGCGTCTGGTAATGACACACAGGGGTAGTGGTTTTAGAAGGTCGGTGACGCCGACCGCAGGAGCCTCGGCGCACCAGCTGGGGGAGCTTCAGACGGAACGGTGACAGTCACATACTAGGTAATAGATAAGCAAACATGTCTCCAATGTACATTAGTTAAGAAATTGCCACAACAATGTACTGTATGTTTCATTGGAAGTGAATGTGCGCTTTGTTAACCACAGGAATGTTTGCATTGACCATTTGGCAAGGGGGTTACTGACTTGGCTTTGCTAGGTAAACACGCCCTGCAATGTATATATCAGCTTGTAACCAACATTACAGTGAGAAAAGAAGAGATTGAGCCTGTAACATCATGCGCTAATTGACTATCAAATCCTGAAATAAACAATTTAATTACTCTCTCCCTTGACAACCGGGTACGCAAATAATTACTACAACCACTATAAGAAACGGCAGATTTCTAACAGCATGCTGCTGCGACCAGATGGACATGGTTTAACGATTCTACTGAACTTCGGCTGGTGAGCTAAGGGGCTGGATTTGCAATCGTTTTTTTTTTCCTGGTTACTGGTTGCTGAGAACAACTGAACTGTGAGTCGTGATTGCAAAAGCTTTTGTTAGTCGAAAAGAAGACCTAATTACTCCCTGACTAGGCCACGAATAAAATAGTGTAGCATTTCTCTAGGGGTAGATAAATTGGAGAAAAGACCTGGTTACACCCTGAATAGGCTGCGAATAAAATTGTGCACAATATCCCTAGGGGTGGATAAATTGGAGGAGAGCTGAACTGTATTTCATTGACAATGCAAATTGTTTTAGGCGATTCTATAGTGACTAGTACAAGTAAAATTTAATTCAGTCCAGTTGCACAAAATACAGCTGGAAGAGGACTGCAGCCTGATATGACACGTTCATGTTTAAATATCATGGCGCAAATAGGAAACCATCAAGAATTAAAGGATCATTAACAACGATGCCTGGAATAGAAATGGACAGAAAGTGGATTCCGAGGTAGTTGGATATAGACAGATGGAGTCTGGTACATACAAAGAGAAAAAGACAAAGGAAAGTTAAAGGAAAGAAGACATAGGAGACAAGTAAAATGGACGAAAATGTATTCTGTTTGACCACCTGGCCGGCCGACAGTAGACTCAAGATGGAGTGTCTCTTATGGTATCCTGGAATCATGTACGATACTAGGAACTGACGTGAGCTTTCATAATCATTGATTCAGATTTCTTAAATGTTAGTTTCCTAAAATGTGTCGTACCTAACCATTGAATGAACCTGAAACTTATCAATGAAACCTGATCACCTTCCTCCGTAATAGCCAAGCCTATTTAATTGAATATTGCATGTAGTTTGAAAAGCACTTGGATTATATATTACATGTTTTAATAGGAATTTGAAATAGCCTGTTTTGAAACTGGTACAAGGATTTTCTAATCTGGTAAAATAATCTTATGGTTTTCTTACAAAAAAATTAAATATTGTGTTTTCTCTCCTTATATATTGTATAAGTGGTAGAATGAATAATTCACAAGGTGATAGTTTAACGCTAAGGAGACACACTATGTCCCATGAGGACAGATTTTTTTAATCCAATATAGTTATAGCCTTAGAAAGAGGATAATACAGCTAAAGCCAGTTTACTCCAAACATTAACATTTGATTTAGTATTTTAAATGCTGAATTTAATTTGGTTGAATAATATAGTTTCTCTTATTTATATTCACCAACGATAACTGGGATAATACTTTTGTGTTTTTAAAACAGACGCCTGATACTCATTAATGGAGTTTAAATTCTAAAATGGTAAATTGACTAATGAACAAAAAGGGCATAGGTGTACGTGTTTAAGGCCTACATTGAGTGTCCTTTGGATTACTTATTGTACTTTGATTTTGGTGACGTCAAACATCTGTTTTCTGTCTACAACGCCATTCTTAAGAGTTTCCTTGATTAACACCCTAATGTTGAGTTGCTGTGTAGATAATGATAAGCACATTTTTTGGATGCAAAATCGAAATCTTCAGTTAAGGAACAATGTTGGCTAAATTGAAAGGATAGTCTGAGGACCATGTCCTCATGTGTGAGAATTTAAATTTCATATACTTTAAACTCAACATTTGACCTTTATGGCCTATCAGCAGCGGGTAAAGTCCTGAGCTACCGGAAGGGAGGCAGGCCTCCTGGGATGGCCTCTACCAACTTTTCCCATTACGTATGAGGAGCCTATTAGGGTTCAATTTGAGTGTACCGACTTGTCTCATCCTTGGTAATTTCACAAACACAAGCATATTCAGTTTCGGGATAATCAAACGTTAAGTGCAAGCTGAATATATATTTTCCTCTCAATCGCTTTAATATTGAAATGTGTGGTTTTGAAAACAACTGAACGTAGGTTAGAGACTTTAAGTTATTCCCCGTTTCTCCTGATAGATCAATAAACAGAACCAAAGAAGTGGTCAGAGAAAATACATAAAAGTTGTGATTCAGGGTTTGGCTGACCACCACTACTTGGAATTGAAATGTACAGTGGGGATAACAAGTATTTGATACACAGCTGTTTTCCTACTTACAAAGCATGTAGATGTCTGTCATTTGTACACATCAACTGTGAAAATCCAGAAAATCACATTGTATGATTTTTAAATAAATAATTTGCATTTTATTGCATGAGTGGACCAAAATCCCTGATGTATTTGATTCATCAGGAAAGCAGAACTTAATATTTGGTACATTGACCTTTGTTTGCAATTACAGAGACCATTTTTCTGGATTTTTGTATTAGATTCCGTCTCTCACAGTTGATGTGTACCAATGATAAAAATGACAGACCTCTACATGCTTTGTAAGTAGGAAAACATACAAAATCAGCAGTGTATCAAATACTTGTTCTCCCCACTGTATGTGTTATGTAGTGCTATGTGGAATTACAAACCTTGTGAAAAATGTGGTATTTAAATGAATCTGAATGTATTACAGTTTGTGCCAAGGATCATTTTCTATTTTTGTGGACCATTACAAAACATGAAAGATCAACACTGGTTTGTTATAAGCCATCTGTTGTTCACCTATGTTAACATCTTATGCCTTGGGAATTGAACATTCCCAAACCCTGGCACACTCTTGTTAAACATCAGACATATTGCTACTCATCTTAACATTGAATGACTTGTGAATTTAACATCCCCAGAACCCTGGGGATTTTGTTAAACTTCAAAGCCACAACAAATTACAAACCCCACCCTCCCTACCATATTTCATCATTCATCGTCACAGGGGGCTGCAGCCACTCCCAGCCAACATCAGGTGAAAGGCGGAGAACACCCATGACAGGCCGCCAGTCCATCGCAGGGACACACAGACAAACAACCAATCACACTCACATCCACACCTAAGGACAATGTAGGGTCACCAATTAACCTAGTCCGCATGACCTTCGGGCGGTGGGAGGAACCCGGAGCACCCGGAGAAACCCATGCAGACACGGAGAGAGCATGCAAACTCCACACAGAAAGGCCGGGCAACCGGGGGTTTGAACCCGCAACCTTCTTGCTATGAGGCGACAGTGCTAACCACTGCACCACCGTGCCGCCCCCTACCATATTTCATTCCCCGGAAATGCATACGTCATACAGGAACAACCCCTAACATACGTCACATCGAAAGTGCCACCTCGGAACATACATCACATTGGAAGTCCCACCTCCCAAACCAGAAGTCTCGTCTACCTGTCAATCAATCATCCAGACGTGACAGAATTAACCCTATATTAACTACTAATGTATTACATGTTATTACATTATTGGCTGCTTCACCTGTTTATTAATGCACAAAATGTTGTGCATTTTGTGTAAGTGTAAGATAGATGTCAATCACCATGTTTTATTCAGCATGCCATCGTATCACTCAGAGAATTAACGTATTTCATTTGTGAAGGGGAACAGCAGTCACATATCGATTTGAAATCTCCATCCATCTGATACAATCAGTCTTAGGTTTTCTGTATGTGCCAGGGTCATTACTGCCCATCATGCATAGTCCTATGAAGTAATGTCTGCCTCCCTTGTGGTGTATAGTTACACAACTGTCCACAACTATCATAACTATCTCTCAATCTCTCTTTCTAGGTTGTAGTTTATGGTGATGGCTCAGGTATACCAGTCACTCTGAGTGACTGGGCTCTAGTAGATTATGACTACCTGAGACAACAGGGACAGCAGTACAACACACCACACTGCATCGCTGAGAGCTACCAATCCCTCACACAGAGAGTCAAAGAGTGAGTGAGCACATGAGTGAACATGTATGTATTGACATTCTCTCTTTTTTGTCTCACAGTTTTTCTGTTGCTTCATCTGCTCTGCAGGTTGAGGGAGCATGGGGCTACAGCATTGGGTCCTGCAGCCTTGGTGTCCGTAGCCATGGCATCTCAATACGTGGGATCAAAGGTCAGTTTAATAGCGGAATTTTGTTTGTTGCCTCACCTTCATTTCCGTCCTGTCTGACTGCCAATCAAGCACCTTGTTTACAATTTGACAATCTACCAGATACCCTGTCCCCAGCTGGCCCAAGAACACATCAATAGTATCTAACGTGTGTGCTTTGCGTTCTGTGATTGGTTGACCTAATTACTCTCTCTGTCATTGGTTGACCTCTAGGTAATCCTTTGTACAGACGGGCGAGCTAATATTGGATTGGGTGAAATGGAGGAGAGTACCGTCCCTTTGTCATCTGTCCAGTCTCCTTACTTTTATAGACAACTGGCCAATGAGGCAGCTAACAGCGGGTTAGTATACCCTCAGATGTTGAGTATATTTATAAAATAAAAATGATAAAATATGGATTTACAACTTCAGTGTAACCCATTTCCATTTATGGGGGGATAATATTGCTTGATCATACCATGTTGGTATTTTTACTATGTTCCCCCATCCTTGTTTGAATTTTATTGACAGGGGTTTCACAGTTGAGGTTTGAGGAGATGTTGATATGCCCACCTCTATGCTCACCAGAATTGCTAAAATCAAAAGAGAATATATCTGTCACAGTTTGGTGGGTGGCGGAAGTAAACGCAGACAGGGTCATGCATCAAAAGGCCAAAAAGCTAATTAATTGCACAAAAAAAACACAGCACACAAACTTAAATTGTCTTTATGTCAGGGTGGAGGGAATTATGGAAATGTACAAATACCAGGCACCGTTCCTAGCGTGGGACATGGCGCCGGGACAAGAAGAGACTCTTCCTCTGGAACAGGAAATGGCACCCGGGACAGTAGGTGATGGAAGAGCTAAGGGAGCTGGGGGCGGAAAAGGAAACAGGACTCCAGAGCATACAAAGTCTCCACCCCCCGAGCAGGACTTGGTGCTGGAGCAGAGGGAGGAAGCAGTGGCAGTTGGGACTCGTTGGACCACCCCTCCAGGGGTGGCAGCAGTGGCTCGTCATCCCATCCCTCTGTGGGTGGGAGAAGAAATACCTCCTATAACCTCTCTGGTGGTGGCAGTGGCTCCTCAGGGACCCAGTCTGGCTCGGGCCCCCTCGGAGGACCCCTTAGAAAGCCGCATAGCCCCTCCTGAATATTTTTATGGGATGGACAGCCGCAGAGCAGGAACAGGGCCGGCAACAGGCCGCAGAGTAGGAATATGGACTGGGTCACCACTTTGCCTTCCTTGCACCGCTTTTGATAGGCACTGTCCGCTGCAGACTGGGAGCACCCCACAAGGGTTTCAGTTTTGGACATGCTTTGACCCAGTCATCTAGCCATCACAATAACGATAACGAGATTATCAGTGTTATTCACTTCACCATTAAGTGGTGATAATCTTATGGCTGATCAGTCTACAGTATTTGATACACTGCTGATTTTGCCGGTTTTCCTACTTACAAAGCATGTAGATGTCTGTAATTTTTATCATAAATCCAGAATATCACAATGTATGATTTTTAAATAATGAATTAGCATTTTGTTGCATGACATAAGTATTTGATACATCAGAAAAGCAGAACCTAATATTTGTTACAGAAACCTTTGTTTGCAATTACAGAGATCATACGTGTCCTGTTGTTCTTGACCAGGTTTGCACACACTGCAGCAGGGATTTTGCCCCAGTCCTCCATACAGACCTTCTCCAAATCCTGAAGGTTTCGGGGCTGTCGCTGGGAAATACAGACTTTCAGCTCCCTCCAAATATTTTCTATTGGGGTCAGGTCTGGAGACTGACTAGGCCACTCCAGGACCTTGATATGCTTCTTACAGAGCCACTCCTTAGTTGCCCTGGCTGTGTGTTTTGGGTAGTTGTCATGCTGGAAGACCCAGCCACGACCAATCTGCAATTCTTTTACTAAGGGAAGGAGGTTGTTGGCCAAGATCTCGGCATACATGGCCCCATCCATCTTCCCCTCAATATGGTGCAGTCGTCCTGTCCCCTTTGCAGAAAAGCATCCCCAAAGAATGATGGTTCCAGCTCCATGCTTCACGGTTGGGATGGTGTTTTTGGGGTTGTACTCATAATTCTTCCTCCAAACACGGCGAGTGGAGTTTAGACCAAAAAGCTAAATTTTTGTCTTATCAGACCACAAGGCCTTCTCACATTCCTCCTCTGGATCATCCAGATGGTCATTGGCAAACTTCAGACGGGCCTGGACATGCACTGGCTTGGTCAGGGGGACCTTGCGTACGCTGCAGTATTTTAATCCTTGACGGCGTAGTGTGTTACTAATGGTTTTCTTTGAGACTGTGGTCCCAGCTCTCTTCAGGTCTTTGACCAGGTCCTGCCGTGTAGTTCTGGGCTGATCCCTCACCTTCCTCATGATCATTGAAGCCCCACGAGGTGAGATCTTGCATGGAGCACCAGACTGCGGGAGATTGACCGTCATCTTGAACTTCTTCCATTTTCTAATAATTGCGCCAACAGTTGTTGCCTTCTCACCAAGCTGCTTGCCTATTGTCCTATAGCCCATCCCAGCCTTGTGCAGATCTACAATTTTGTCCCTGATGTCCTTACACAGCTCTCTGGTCTTGGCCATTGTGGAGATGTTGGAGTCTGTTTGATTGAGTGTGTGGACAGGTGTCTTTTTTACAGTTAACGAGTTCAAACAGTTACAGTTAATACAGGTAGTGAGTGGAAAACAGGATGGTTTCTCAAAGAAAAACTAACAGGTCTGTGAGAGCTGGAATTCTTACTGGTTGGTAGGTGATCAAATACTTATGTCATGCAATAAAATGCAAATTAATTATTTAAAAATCATACACTGTAATATTCTGAATTTTTGTTTTATTCCATCTCTCACAGTTGAAGTGTACTTATGGTAAGAATTACAGACCTCTACATGCTTTGTAAGTATGAAAACGTGCAAAATCAGCATTGTATCAAATACTAATTCTCCCCACTGTATGTCAAAGGTTTAGGTTACAAATTATCATCATTAATCAGTTTTTACAGAGGAGGCGTGTAATCTACACACTAAAATATTAAAAACATATTTCAGTATGACTGACTGACTAATCTGCCATGTATTCTCTGTTTTGGCAGAGTGATAGTGTCCGTGATGACCTTTGAGGGAACAGAGTGCCGGTTGGCAGAAGTGGGACTTTTGGCAGACCAGACTGGTGGAAGGGTGATGCAAACTCACACAAATTTATGTATAAAATGATAGAAAATAACTCAGGACTCATTATGACAGCATCAGTGACTGGTTGAATAGGAGATTGAGTTGAATTGACATTCAAAGAGTGTGCAATTATTTTGTTTTGTTTTAACTTGGCTGTTGGTGCGATGTGCATTTTTCTGTGTTTTTGTCTGTGTTCAAGCACACTGCCTTCATAGGTCTGATCATTTTATTACAGTCTATCTACCAACCTGTTTCCAAAAACAGGTTGTGGAGAAATACAGAATTCAATAAAATGCATATCATTTAAACCCTATATTCAGTAGAAAATAGTATAAAGACAACATATGAAATTTAAAAAAAAAAGTATGCTTTGAATTTGACGCCTGCAACACATTTTCAAAAAGCTGGGATAGGGGCAACAAGACTGGAAAATTATATAATGCAAAAAAAAACGGGTTTAAGAAATCGCACACATAATTAGGTTAATTGGCAACAGGTCAGTTTGGGAGGGGTTCACCACTCTGTGTAAAACTGGGCAGGCAAATAGTGCAAACATTTTAGAATAACATATCTCAATATAAAATTGCAAAGACTAGGGATGTCATCATCTATGGTAACATCATGAAAAGATTCAGAGAATCTGGAGAAATTTCTATAAGCGATAAGAGATAAGGCCGAAAACCGATATTGAATTGTAAACTTGGGATGCTCAATGCATTAAAACCAGACATTGTGAACACAGTACATCGCTGCATCCATAAATGCAAGTTTAAACTCTACCATGCAAAGAAGAAACCATATAAAAAAGATCCAGAAACGTCATTGCCTTCACTGAGCCCAAACTCATTTAAGATGGACTGAGGTGAAGCGGAAAACTGTCCTGTGTTCTGATTAATAAAAATGTTTAATTATTTTTGGGAATCATAGATGTTTAAGAAGAGAGGGACCATTCAGCTTGTTATCAGTGCACAGTTCAAAGGCAAGCATCCTTGATGGTATGGGGGTGCATGTTTGCACATGGCATGGGTGATTTGCACATCGGTGAAGGCACCATTAATGCTGAACAATATAAATTTGAGCAACATATGCTGCCATCCTGACAATGTCTTTTTCAGGGAAGCCCTTGCTTATTTCAGCAAAACAATGCCAAACAACATTCTAAACGTATTACAATAGTATGGGTCCATAGTAAGTGTCTGGATGCTAAACTGGCCCGCCTGTAGTCCAGGCCTGTCTCCCACTGAAAACATTTGGCGCATTATGAAATGAAAAATATGACCCCAAAATGTTGAGCAGTTGAAATCCTATACCAAGGATGGGAAAACATATCACTTTCAAAACTACAGCAGTTCGTCTGCTTTGTTCCCAAACACAGAGTATGGTTAAAAGAGGAGGTGATGGAACAAAGTGGTAAACATGTCCCTGTTCCAGTTTTTTTAAACATGTTGCTGGCATCAAATTCAATATGGGCATGTATTATCCCAAAACATAATACATGGGGAGGCAGGCCCGGGGAGGCAGGCCCGCGTGGTCCTGAACAGTTCACACACCTGCTTCCCATCTCATTACGCACCTGTTCCCTCTCCGCTATCACGCACCTATTCCCAATCGCGTCATCACCGCCTGTATATCTCGGTCCTCTGCCATTCTCTCCCTGTCGGATTATTGGTCGTATTTCACATGCTCTTCCCAGCAACCTTCGAGTCTTCTGTCCGTGTTGATTGCCCGTGTACCGACTCGTTGCTTGTCTCCGACTACTCTGCCTGCTCCCCGTCTGTACTTCTGCTGCCAGCCTGTGTTTCGACCTTCCGCCCGTCTCTGACTACCCTGCCTGTTACCTACCTGTGCTTCTGCCGACCGCCCGTTTACCGAACTACCGCCTGTGCCCGACTACTCTGCCGGTCACCGATCAGCTACTCCTCCGCTACCCTGCCAATCCGCGCCTGAGTCCCCACTCCCGCCCGTGACACAATTGGTATTCTGTCTTTGTACTATTTTCCATAAAATATAGGGAAGAATTATTTGCAGCTCTTTGCATTCTGATTACATTTGCAGCATCCCAACTTGGATTATATTTAGACTTATACTTAGAATTTTTTATAAGATTGCTTAGTGCAATGTATTGTGAGAGTAAATAACAACCACTTCAATCTCTCTCCTCTATTCTTTTTGCACATGTTTCTTCTGACCACAATCTTCCTCGATCTTTTCTCCTCACATGTTCCACAATCTTCTACATCACCTTTCACTCTACTTCAATCTCTTATTTCTCCTCAATCTCATCTCGCTCCTCCACTGTCTCCCCTCTCATCTTGTCAATCGCCTATTTATTATTATCCCTGGTCACCTATTCAGGTGAATATAGTGAATATCGGTACTGTTGCAACAGAGATCCAATCAGCTCTGGCCGACAACATCCTAGCAACGGGCGTCAAAGCAATGCTTATAGCAGCTGATGGCATGTGAGTATGACTGCATTAGAGGCAAATTGTCATGCACACACATATCCAAACATACAGATACACATTTCCCTTTTGTGAAGTAGCATTGTTGACAAACTCATGTCAGGCTGAAAGGCATTTGTCAAACTTAAAATGTTAACAGAATTTGTCAAATTCTTTGTCTTACTGCTTTTTTGCTCTCTTTCTCCCCCTCCTCTTTCTTCCTTCCTTAGGTATTTTCCTTATGAGGATGAGCATAACCACTGTCTAGTTAGGGAGATAGGGAACGTAACAGAGGCCATACAGATCACCTTTCAGTTTGCCTGCAAACCTGAAAATGTGGAGAGTGAGTTAAAAACACCCATGTTTATATACACCCAAGTCAAACAGAAGTTTGGACATACTCACTCAGTCCAGTGGATGGGTAAATGTGTCCAAACTTTTGACTGATACTATAAAAATGTGCACAATCATTCAAAATGTTTTGGTCTCTTAGAAATGTTTGTCCATTAAAATATCATCAAATTGATTAGAAATACAGTGTAGAAATTGTTTATATTGGAAATGATTATTGTTGCTGCAAACTGCAAAGACTTGGACTCATGGCATTTCTACATAGGTTTACAGAGCCCCATTTGCAGCATCAATCATTCCTGAGATTCAATGGCATGTTGTGTTTGTTAATCCAAATGTATCATTTTAAAAGTCTTATTGATCATTAGAAAACACTAGTTATCTGGCTTCCTTAGACTAGTATCTAGAGCAGAGCTGGTTCAAGCTTCAAAAAGAAGTAACAAAGACATTTAGAAACAACTTGTAGTATAAAAATTGAAAACAAAATACATACATTTTTGTAAGAAAAATACACAAAACTAAATTGCACAAAGCCTAGATGGCTCCTTATCCTAGCCAGTTCCAGAGGTATCGTGTACTCGTTGTGTGCCTCAAACCATTCCTGAACATTGTTTGCTTTGTGGCGGGGCGTATCATCCTGCTGAAAGAGGCCAATGACATCAGGGAATACTGTTGTCATGAAAGGGTGAAGGGTGCAGGTGTCACAGTACCCCACCCCCCCCCCCGAAGCGCGGCTACACCGACCCTGGGGCTGACCCGGACGGCGCGGAGCAGGACAGTCCGGATGGAAGTCGTGGAGAAGGGCGGGAGCCAGAACGTCCCGCACCGGGACCCCGCTCCGCTCCTTCGGGCCGTACCCCTCCCACTCCACAAGGTACTGGAAGCCTCCGACCTGGCTCCTCGAGTTGATGATGGAGCGGACAGAGTACGCCGGGGCCCCCTCGATGTCGAGGGGGGGGGAACCTCCCGAACCTGACACCCCTGGAGGGGACCAGCTACCACCGGCCTGAGGAGAGACACATGAAACGAGGGGTTAATACGGTAGTCGGGAGGGAGAAGCAACCCATATGTTACCTCGTTGACTGTCCTCAGGACTTTAAAGGGCCCCACAAACCACAGGCTCAGCTTCCGACAGGGCAGGTGGAGGGGCAGGCGGAGGGGCAGGTCCTTAGTCGAGAGCCAAACACCTTCGCCCGGACGATACACCGGGGCTTCCCTGCGGTTGCGATCCGCATAGGTTTTCTGCCGGCGGACAGTGAGCCTGAGCTGAGCCTGCACTGCCTCCCATGTGCCCGCTGCCCGCTGGAACCAATCATCCACCGCAGGGGTACCGGTCTGGCCTGGGATCCAGGGTGCCAGAACCGGCTGGTAGCCCAGAACGCACTGCAACTTGGATATCCCCGTGGAGGAGTGGTGACGGGAGTTCAGAGCATATTCCACCCAGGGCAGGAACTCCGCCCACTCCCCCGGCCGGTCCTGGCAGTAGGACCGAAGGAGCCTGCCCAGTTCCTGATTTACACGTTCCACCTGCCCGTTGGACTGGGGGTGGTAGCTCGAGATTAGGCTGACCGAGACCCCCAGGCGCTGCATGAACGCTCTCCAAACCCTCGAGGTGAATTGGGGGCCCCGGTCCGACACTATATCCTCGGTCACCCCATTGTCCCAGAAGACATGTGTAAAAAGAGCCTCAGTGGTCTGCAGGGCCGTGGGAAGACCGGGCAGAGGTAAGAGGCGACAGGTCTTAGAGAACCGGTCCACAATGGCCAGGATGGTGGTATGGCCCTGTGAAGGGGGGAGATCTGTTAGAAAATACCCAGACAGGTGGGTCCATGGTCGTTGTGGAATGGGTAAGGGGTGCAACTTACCCATAGGCAGGTGTCGGGGTGCCTTACTCTGGGCGCACACCGAGCAGGAAGAGACGTACACCCTCACATCCTTAGCCAAGGTAGGCCACCAGTACTTACCGGCCAGGGCCCGCATGGTCTGCCCGATGCCAGGATGACCGGAGGAGGGACAGGTGTGGGCCCAGTAGATGAGCTGGTCACGGACAGACGTCGGCACATACGTGTGGCCCTCAGGGCATGCGGGCAGAGAGGGCTCGTAACCAAGTCGCCCCACCCCTCAGGAGGGAGGTGATCGGAGCCACGACTTGACTAAAGCCCCGGATAAACCTCCTGTAGTAATTAGAAAAGCCTAAAAATCGTTGCACACCCTTTACCGTGGTTGGGGTCGGCCAATTACGCACGGCATCAATGAGATTCTCCTCCATAGCCACACCCGTGCAAGAGAAATGGTACCCCAAGAAGGACACGAACGACTGGAAAAACAGACACTTCTCGGCCTTCACGTACAGATCATGCTCCAACAATCTAGCAAGCACTCTACGCACCAACGAGACATTCTCAGCGCGGGTAGCCGTGTAAATCAAGATGTCGTCAATTTACACCACTACCCCTTCGCACAACATGTCCCTGAAAACGTCGTTGATGAAAGATTGAAAGACTGATGGAGCATTAATCAAACCAAACGGCATCACTAAATATTTATAATGGCCAGAGTTAGTACTGAAGGCTGTTTTCCATTCGTCCCCTTCTTGGATACGCACCAGGTTATAGGCACTCCTGAGGTTAAATTTTGTGAAAAAGTGGGCCCCGTGCATCCTCTCGACCTCCGCAGAGATTAGGGGAAGAGGGTAGCTGAACGGGATGGTGATTTTATTCAGCGCCCTGTAATCGATGCACGGGCGCAAACCACCGTCCTTCTTTTTCACAAAAAAGAAACGCGAGGAGACCTGTGACTTGGAGGGCCTAATGTATCCCTGTCCTAACGCTTCCTCAACATACACGGACCTTGCCTCAGTCTCGGTGCGGGACAGTGGATACCCTTAGGGAGTGCGGCCCCCTCTAAGAGGTTTATCGCGCAATCCCCCGGCCTATGAGGCGGTAATACCGTAGCCTTAGCCTTGGAAAAGACCACAGCCAAGTCCCTGTATTCGGGAGGAAATGGCACAGCGGGAGCCCTGTCCGGACTTTCCACCGTGGTCGAACCCACGGAAACACCCAAACACCTACCTTGGCACTTCCACGACCACCCCGAAAGGACCTGACTAGACCAGGAAATGATGGGGTTATGCAGAGACAGCCAGGGGAAACCCAAAACTACAGGGAGCGTGGGGTAATCAGTGACGTGAAAAGAAAGGGTTTCGCGGTGTTGGGTGCAGGTGACCATAAGGAGCGGGATAGTACATTCAATAACAAAGCCTGACCCTAATGGCCGGTTATCCAACGCTCTCACAGGTAGGCGGCTGGTGAGGACCTGAAGGGGAACACGTGCACGTAATGCAAAAGCCCTGTCGATGAAATTCCCAGCAGCGCCTGAATCTACTAGCGCCTTACACTGGGAAAGCAACGGAAAACCGGGGAACTCAACAGGGACGGTGCAGAGAGTGAGTGGAAAAGCGAACGGTGAATGAGCATGAGCTACCTGGGGTGATGTGGATGCGCCGTGCCTGTCACCTCTGGAGCCAGAGGAGGAGGTGTAGCTCGGAGCAGCGGAACTGCCCCAACGCTTTGCTGAACCCCTCTGCTCTCCTTCTCGCCCTCTGCCCGGGAGTGCAGCCGTCCCCAGGTCCATAGGGACGGCGGTGTCCAGGTGGTGAGGTGGAATTGAAGGGCCCCTGCCCGGACATCCTCGGGTAACCAGTATATTGTCGAAACGGATCGATGTCTCCACCAGCTGTTCAAACGATAGGTTAACGTCCCGACATGCCAGCTCCCTTCGGACTTCCTCCCAAAGGTTGCAGCGGTAGTGGTCGAGAATGCCCTTGTCGTTCCACCAAGAACCCGCTGCCAGGGTTCGGAACTCCAGCGCGAACTCCTGCGCCGATCTCGTCCCCTGCCGCAGATGGAACAGTCATTCGCCCGCCTCTCCTTCTTCGTGGGGATGGTCGAACATGAACCGGAAGCGGCGGACAACCTCGTCGTAGCTGCCCTGGATGGGCCCCTCGGTGTTCCATATTCGGCGGTGGCCCACTCCAGGGCTTGGCCGAACAGTCAGGAAACGAGAGAGGAGATCTTCTGGGCTTCAGTCGGCGCAGGATGAATTGCCTTGAGCGTGATGTCCACTTGTAGCAGAAAACCCTGGCAGCGGTCCGCCGCCCCGTCATAGTCCTGGGGAAGCGGAATATGCATTGCCCCGACTCCGGAAGGTGCAGGCTGGGGAGGCGGTAATACGGCCGGTGTTGCGGGAGTGGACTGGGCCAACTCTAGGCACCGAACAGCCTGTAGGATGCCTTCCATCGCAACGCCTAGGTTGGCCAGCATGGTGGAAGGTTCTTGTACAGCCTCTGCAACACCGGTCTCTTTTTCAGCTCCATGCTCCATCCTTTGTCTTCTTCTTTTAGGTTGTGTTATTCTGTCAGCTTGGTTAGAGGAACAAGGAGGAGCGAATGGCGGAGTCGTATTCATGGTTTTACTCATTTATTAGAGCTGAACGATGCTCATAAAGGCGAGACAATAACACACAAAGACAAAGGGAACCAAGAGTCAAGACCAAAACAATTCACCTTCGTGGGGTGTAGACTGAATTTATACACCAATCAGCCATAACATTGACCACAGACAGGTGAAGTAAATAACACTGATATTCTCGTTATTTTGACAGTAACAGCAACAGAAATCAGTTTTTAAAGAAGCAATAAAACTGGCCTTTAGGCTAGTTGAGCATCTGGACTATTACTATTAAGCTCAAAACAGCCAGAAACAAAGATCTTGTATTCAAAATGGTAGTCAATGTGGCCAGCACAGTCACCGGATCTGAAACCTATTGAACTGATTTGGGAGCAGCTTGACAGTATGATACATAAGAAGTGCCAACCAAGCCAATTCAAATTGTGAAATCTCTCCAGATTACCTCAACAAATTGACAATTAGATTGCCAACGGTCAGCAAGGCTGTAATTGGTGAAAATGCAGGATTATTTTACATATGTAGACAATTATTATTTCAGTTACAATTACTATATTTCCTATAAATGTTACAATATTTCCATGAAATTTCTATTTCATGTATGTTTTCATTGACAACGAGTACATTTCTTAGTTCCCCCAAAATTTGTAATGGTGTCGTAGGCAGTAAATATTCAAAACATTCCGTCACTGTGCCTTATAGGTTTAATGAGACGAGAAAGACTGCCATTCCAGCTACAGCTTTCTTTCACCACTAGAGATCAACAGAGAGTGACTCGCATTATCACTGAACAGAGACGGGTTACCACTAGCAGGTAAAGATACATTTTCAAGGGTGGTAGTCATCTAGTGGACACTCATAACTAGAGTGGCTTACTGGAGCAATTAGTGTATAGAATTGTTGGCTTGGGGATTCCAACTTGCAAATTTTTCTGGCCAACACTCCCACCAATGACGTTTCTGTCGTATAACAGCATATCATTATTCCACACTGCACGGTAGTGCAAAATGAAGCTCACTATAAACCTACAGCTGACTTAGACTCAGTGATGCTGATTACATTTATATATATATATTTATTTACACACACACACACAGACACACACACACACACAACTGGACAGTGGAAGTGAACGTTTCTCATGAACTGGAGGATATTTTCTCTCCTTTTTTCTCTCTTTCCAGCTGGGTGTGGGCAGGCAGTCTGAAAATGTCAGTTTTAGGGGTCCACTGCGCTCAGCTTTGTGCCAGGTTAACTATGGAGGGAAGAGTCCACGAAGCCCAGAGATTACTTCGAGCACAGCAAGACCTAATGAAGGATATCAAGTATGTGTGTGTGTGTAAGGGTGAGGAGATATAAGTTTATGTGCGTGCATGCGTTTGCCCTATAACGTCTTGTCTCCAGTGAGCAGAAGCCCAGTTCAAAGGAGGACAGTATCTATGGAAATTGGATAAGATCCATGACAACCATCTGTGATGACCTCACCACAGACTCCCATGTATGTATATATATACATATATATATATATATATATATATATATATATATATATATATAGTACTGCTAAATCGATTATTCATCAATTCAGTGTAACTATATATCTATAGTATCGGTCTTTCTCTCTCTTCATTCTTGCTGTTTCATGGAATTACTGTATATAAAGAGTGATAGTTTATCACAAAGAGAAAGAGACGGAAGGAAAATACTTTGCCCCAGATTTAAAAACCTCCACTGACACAAATTGGTGTCTTTTTGTCTGTCTGCAGGGTGAGAGCAACCATGAAGACCTGCAGGGCCCCAAGAAGACTCATGTGAACGTAAGTCTAGTCCACACATAAACACAAAGGCAAAAAACACACCCTGACCCTGAGCTTGTGTGTACACAGGTCCTGTCAGACGAAGCAGCTAATGTGGTGTACCAGATGAAAAGGGCAAGCAGTGTTGACCAGCGCCTGAGGAAAGAGACAGATACAGCAGAGCCGTCCTGTCAACAGGTCAAATCCCTCTCCCTTTGATCAGCACATGGTCTCTCAGATTCAACATGTTAGTCATGTGTCTGTTTAAAAAACCCAAAAAGTAAACCACAAACTCGGCTCACTACTTTTTGTTTGTACATATACTTAATTCAACAAATATATGCTTGCCCTACTATCTTTTTACAAAAATCACCTACAAGGCTTGTGTGTCTTGTAACATTTTGATTCTATAATAAATCAGGTCCTTCCCGCTCATTTGTGTCAACTTTAGACTTCATACCCTCTTTCTTTGGGCCCTTCAGTCCTCTGGAGCAGTTTTATCAGAAGTATTTCGTAACCTTATTACCAGGGCTGTTAAGGGCAAACCTGTGTTCACCATGATATGAATCTTCCTAATTAACACCAACAGTCAGGTCTGTAAATAATTGGACACTGACATGTTTTGTTATTTTGGCTGTTTTCCTAAATATTGGTTACAGTTAAATAATGGATATGGGTATAAAGTGCAGTCTCTCAGATTTAAGAGCATGAGAGCAAATACAGAGGGTTCACCACAAGGTACCTCAAGAAAACAAAGGCCAGATTAGAATTAGCCAAGAAACATCAAAAAAAAGTTCTGGAACAGTATTCTTTGGTCAGATTGAACTAAGATCAACCTATACCAGAATGATGGGAAGACAAAAGTGTGGAGAAGTCTTGGAACGACTCATGATTAGAAGAATATCACATAATTTTTAAACATGGTGGAGACAATATGATGGCATTTGTACTGGGCGATTAGTGTTTATTGATAATGTGACAAAAGACAGAAGCTGCCGGATTAATTCTGAAGTTTATTGGGATATTTTCTGCCTAGATTCAGCCAAATTCAACAAAATTGATTGGATGGCGCTTCACTCTGCAGTTCAATTATGACCCAAAACATACTGCGAAAGCAACCAAGGTGTTTTTTAAGTATTAGAAATTAACATTTTATTCATGATTCTGTTAAATTGTCCAATTACATTTGGGCCCTTGTAATTAGTGGACTGTGTATTAAGATGTTAAAACATTCCTAGATGTTTCAAATGTTTTTGTTCAACCCCTTGAATTAAAGCTCAACAAGTTTGTTATAGAAATTTGTTGAACTAATGTATTAGTGAGTGGATGTAAGGGAGTAGAGAATTGCTAGTTTAGTATTGGGCCAATTGGAAAGTAATCCTGTACTTTACCAAGTAGGAAGCATTCATGATATGTTAATGGTGTCATAATTAAGAGGGGGACAATACATGGATGGACAAAAATAATCAAGAAGTATTTGTGAAATGCAGGTGGGCAACCTGCATTTGGGTGAAACCTTGGGTGGAGAGGGAAATGAACCAAACATATATTGACAAAATTATTATTACAGTTATTATGTTTTAACACTTTCTTACCTATACAAAAAGGAGGTTTTCTGAACTGTTCTTCAGACAGACTCACTGATCTTGTGTTAGTGTGTTTTTGTCTATATTTGCAAATATTATATAATAAACTGTTATTTGAGTTTATAGAATATTTTGATCTGTCTTACCTTCCTTAGTAAGAGTTATAATTGGGGAATTGCCATCACAGTCTGCACTTCAGTTGCATCTTGGTTTCAATTCAAATCCATTGTGCTGGCATACATTAAGGGTAGGACGAATGGCCACAAAGCTCTGAAGCACCATTCAGTTTTCCGAGCTGTGCTTTGATGCAGTGTACCAGAAGCTTGTTTCAAAGTACAACACCATGTGACCAATGACATTTCAAGCTTCACAAAATCACCCTCGAGTTCCTACAGGTGTCATTTTCAGAATGGTTGTTTTGAAAGTGGCTGCATAAAAGGTTAATGGAATCCGGTCACTTAGATGGTGGGCAGTAGGAGTGTGCGAGATGCATGCAAATGGAAATTTGAGTGAAGAAATTGAGAGAGTAAGGCAGTCAAGAGTCATAGAGCTAGTTATTTGATAACAGTCGTAGGTATTGTTAGCTTTTATTTGAGAGTCATGCAAAACCATAGGTAATTTGAGATGTAGACAAGACAATTATTAAGCGTGTTGCCTTGCTAGGTTATTGGAAGGGGTTATAGGATTGTGTATTAGAGCGCATTCGAGGATGTCTGTATGACAGCAAAGAAAATATTTGTTAAAAAACAATTTTTCAGTGGCAGTTGACGAAACGATAACCAACTCAATACAAACAGAAAAAAACGAGACAAGACAAAAACAAGAACACCTACACGATAATTCCTGCCCAAGGATTCTCATGCCACGCCTACGTCTGGTAATGTCACCAGTTATTCCGAACACCACTTAAACCGTAACACCGGCGGCGGTATGTCCTGATTAACTACCATAATTGGAAAATAAGATTTTGAAAAGAGCGGTTCTCTGTTATCTTTTCAAGATGCACATTCAGATGTGATCAAAAGACTTCTGAAAATACATTCCAATACACACCAACACTGAGGGGTCAACCGGTAACATTGTCCCGGGCCCAGGCCTTGGGGGGAGCCCATTTGGTTGGCTTAAATATAATTATTTATTAGTCAGTCAATCTTGGTATTTAGTACTACCTAGCCAAAACATTAAACAATAAATGTTTATGACCTGTTTTATGAACAGTAACATCATTGCAAAAATTTTTTGGACTGTGGTTTGGGTTTTAAATGTTAAATTTTGTCCCGGGCCCTGGGATTCCTGTCAGCGTCCCTGCCCGAAGGCAAAGAGCGATGGTGGTGTTTTGTTGTTTTCTTTCCTGCTCATTGTTGTCCATTGAGTCTGCGCCTGGTGTCCTGCTTAAACCAAAATGTGACATTTGCTCACTAATTATATTTTTGAAAAGTGGACACACTTTTCAAAAACGTTCCCCTGTTCCTACAGCCCTTTATTAAGTTAAAAGTTTTGATCTGTGCATGGGACACTACAAATAAAGTCTTTCATGCTTATTACCATATTTGAATAAAACACTCAATGAAAAGTGATTTTGTGTCTTTTAGAACATCATCATCACACAGTTGTTGAGACAATCTGCACTGTAATTCATCATACAATACATTTACTGCGACATATAGAATAGTTTTTTTCAATATGTAAAAAAAACTATCCATTAAGTCACATAGTGGCCAATGGTTTGCACAGAGTAAAATGCCAGGAACATTTGCAATTACATAGTGCCCCTTGGTTTTCCAGAATAATTTGAATCTACTCACTTTCTCCGAACATTTCATACAGAACATTCACTGCGGCGTATGGAATCGTTTTTGCTGTATGAGTAAATATGTATTTCATATCCACTGAATTACATTGTGGCCACTGAGATGGGTGGAGAAAAGCCAGCAACAACTGCAAATATAAAGTGCCCCTTGATATTTTTGCATTTTATCACATTCTAGACTCTCCTGAACATTTCCTACAATCCATTCACTACGGAGTATAGAACAGTTTTTTCTGTATTGTGCGATATGTATTTCATATGCATTGAGTAACGTTGTGGAAAAAGAGGGTGTGGAAAATATTGTGTTGCTAGATGTAGCACACCATTCCCCATCGTTTGAAAGGTTTGTATTACCCTACACACTTTCCTAAACAGTTCCTACATGGCTTTCTCTGTGGAATATTCAATATTTTATGAGCAGTGATTTATTTATATATTTATTCCATATTCAGTCATTGGTATTTTCGGAATTTTAATACCCACTTTTTATTGAATTTACTCTTTAATATGGTCAAACGTGAATTGTTTTGAGAGGTACATTTTCTTAAACAATGAATAAACTCTATGTCAGTTTGCAAGTAATATATTGGTCTCTTATTTAGAAAGATTCCGTATTTTCGTGACCCGGAAGTGATTTTTTAAAGTTGCTCACAAGACGCTGATCGCTGATGACGCTGATACTTGAACATAAGCCACCGAACCTCTCAGGTAAATATAACTTTAATATATTCAAAAATTAAACATTCGGTCCAACATATATTAATTGTCTGTAAATCTAGCATTTAAACGTATTGGCTAAATATTTGTGAGGTATCTTTGAAAGGAATACCTGTTAATGTTTTCCTCGACTGTAGTTAATTCGGGTTCAGTCTTCTTTTTATAAGCATCAAACGAGTGTTCACCGAATATACACCAGTTTGACATTGTAGAACGTTGTACATTTCGGTGTATTCATGCAGTTTAAAACAAAATTTTCTTCTGGACATTTGTATTTTCGGTGTACACTCCTGGTTTGTTGCTTATAACAGAAGACGAAACGTAGGCAAGATTGGACAGGCTGAAATACTGTTCCCGAATAAATAACTACAGTACTAATCAATTTCAGTAATGTAGTTAGCTAGGTCCCTTCGTTTTTTACGGATTGAATGGCTATTACAAACCTTTCATTAGAATCGACTGAAGGATATTTTCACACGTGCTGCTCGAACATGTAAATCAATTTGGAGTATCTGTCTTTCACACTACTCCAGTGTGTTGTAATAGGCAGAAACACGCTTTGCGAAACACTGAGACAATCCAACAGCGGTTAGCTTTATATTTAAGATTCGGAATTTGATTGTCAATAACCTCATCAACAAAACAGAAAGACAGCAATAATAGTATGAATCTGTTGTCGACAGCGAACTTGCAAAACTCCCTGTTTTCTCTGTTGCGATCCATTTTTAAAACACGACTTTACAGTAATATCTATGGTAGATTCTCCGTCTATTCTCAGTAAAGAGAGCTTGTTAAAACTGCACAATTAATGTAGATTTTACTGCCAATTGCAATGCAACCAAAAAACATAAACAATCAAACAACTATACAGAGATCAGAATTCGGTGCCCTACCTTTTACATGATTGTGGTTATGCATTATAAAAAAAAAAGGTAAAAATATAGCTCAGTACTTCAGACCAAAGGTAACTTTTATAATAGACAGTCAGGGACAACTGCCCTACCATGATCAGTCAGTATTATAGTTAAGTAAATTATTAATATTATTTCAAACATTTTAATTCAGAGAGATCTCAATAGCTCTCACCCAATAAAACATCTGTTGAAATAACCAATTGATATTGCTTCAGGGACAGCTGCTCTACCACCAAAACCCTTAACATTTTTCTATTTTGGAAATTGTTAATAGTTTTTAGAGCATCTTTCCATCAAAGTTCTCAATAGCTTAGACCCAATGAAACTTTAATGGAAATGACCAACTGAAAAAGATTCAGGGAGAGCTACTCTACCATCAAATGTTGGACATATACTAGTTTCTAATGCATTTTTCCAATAAAATGTATTATATGGAAATAAACAACTAATCTAGCTTCAAGGAGAGCTGCTCTAAAATCAACATCCTTTAGTTTGGCTATTTTTCAATTCTGGACATAATTTCTTGTTTCTAAAGCATTTTTCTATCAAAAAAGCTCAATAGCTTGGACTCTTTCCAATGTATGAAGTGATTGCTAGTTTATCATACAAAACAAGTTATAAAGAATACACAGAAAGATTATATTTAAGAACACAGGCTATAGTATTTGTATTTGTTTATTTGGCCCTACAAATGTAAAAAATGAAAATTACCCAACACTTCAACTATTCAAAGGTGTTTTGTTTTTAGTTTTCATTTTGATGATGTACAAGGGAAAATAAGAGACATTATTGACTAGTTTGCAACAATCAAAGGATAAGCGCATGAATTAGCCTACATAGGTCTAATGCACGGTTGCTTAATAAATACAATACATTTCAAAGAATTAATTACACATTGGCTACAGCCTATTCGTAAAATTAATAAAGTTGATCAAATACATTTTACCCAAATCGTGCCATCTCTTCCAGACTCCTATCTGACAGTGGAATTTGGGGTTGCTGTTAGTTTATTCTTCTTTTTTTGCGAGGAGGTTCATTTTTATTTTGCAGCATCTGCAATGCTGTCAGGATGTCAAATCGTCGGGTTCGGTTTGCCATTGTGAACTAAATGCTGTAAATTGTGTCTGACTTGTTCACCGAGTTCAGATTATATACACTAGCGCGCATTCATCGACATCAGGCATTCAGCGAGTGGTGATTAGTGCCTGGGTACCATTTGGGTACCAACGCTAAGTGGCGTGGACTGTTGGCGGATTATGTAGGAAAATAGGGTGGGAAAAAAACAGGTAAATCTTTTTCTGTTCGTCAGTTTAGAATTCCAACAACAAAACAATGTAAAATAAGCCTATGGAAGGAGGAGTGTATAGCATTCAAAATGGCTTTTTATTTTAATTACAAACTCAAACCCCAGTTGGCATATGCAAGTAGTACCTCTAAGGTAATATGAATTAAAAAAAGAACAAGGTTCATAAGAACAAGGTCAAGCAACAGACATTGGCTCTCCCATGATATGGTAAGATGTTCTAGTTGATAATATGATTATTTTGTATTATATTTGTTTTTGAAAAATATGAATGCTAGTATTGGCTGCCTGTTGGTACATAACTCTTCTTGTCCCGATTTGAATGCTTGCAATGTTTACAAATGAAGTTGTAAACATTGAATATGAATTTGTTTTCTCTGCGTTATTTGAGGTCTGAAAACAATTAATATTATTTATTTTTTTTGACCAGTTTTTATTTTCAACAAATAAACACTCTAAATGACAATATTTTTATTTGGGAGTAATGTTGTCAGTCGTTTATTAATTTTACTCAAACACATACTAATGAATAATAAAACCAGAGAAACTGTCACGTTACGGTGATGACTTTGTGCCGTGTACTCCCGGTTCCCGGCAGATAAATAAAAGGTACATTGTGACTTTTTCTGGCATGGAAAAGTACATCTTCAGTCTTGCTAGCAATTGCTCAAGTCTTGTGAATATTCCTAGGAAAAGAGTAGATACTAGTAAGCCGATTACTGGCTAATAAGCTATTAAAACGGCCAGTGGCAAAAGTTAAAGTTCATAGACGCTGTGGTGGAGGTAAATTTAATACGCCGTTTAAAACGTTAGTCTGTTTAACACAATGTTCAATGGTGTTTAGCAACTACTGAAACATGTAATGCCATGGCGTAGTTGTTAAAGATAGTGCCTTTCTGTTGTAAGCCCAAAGTTTGAATCTGTTGAAAGCAACAACATTTATACATTTTATTTGTGGGCAACCATAAAACTTGATATTTATACAGTATTGCAACTATTTCTGGTAGATTCCAAGATTCTCTTGTCTTTTCACTTGATGAAAAAATTTTAGTCACCTTTTGATAGTTATTTTATCAATGTCTTTCACTAATGAAATAAAAAAGTACGTTGTTATGCAATGGAAGAAAAAATATGTTCTTATGCCATGAAATGAAATAGCTTTGGCCGACTCGCTAGCAATATTATTATAATTAGCAATAATATTACTAACCTAATACTGGCTAATACACTGTTAAAACGGCTGGTGCCAAATGCCATTCAGTTCATAGAAGCTATTTGTGGTGGAGGTAAACTTAGTAAGAAACGTTGGTCAGTTTATATGTGTCAATGTAATTTGTGAATGGCCAATTTTTTTCATTTTATTTGTGGCTATTACCTACACTACCGACAATGTTTTCGTGAGATTTTGAAGTTCTATTGAAAAAATATTTTGGAGACTCTGTCACGATGGGATGTTGTGGAAGTTAATGGACCAGGCGCAGGCAGGGATAGAGGTCGGTGTACTATATATTTTAACTAAACACAAAAGCAACAGAAAAGGAAAAACACAGAGCATTTGATAATGAAACGTATAAAGTAAATTGTAAATATAAACAGAACTCACCAAACTCATCAGAACACACAGTGACGTGGAACAATGATTGGCAATTGAGGGGAGCAGAGGATAAACGTTTAAACATACTGATGACCTAATTGTGACCTGGTGTGAGAGACAATTGGAGACAAGACAAATGAAGGGGACTGGGATGAGTTCATGGCATAGGAACAAAATTCAAGGAATCAAGAGATTGTTTTAAAGTTACATTAAATTGAAATAAAAAATCACAGTTAAATATGTCTAGCCCTTGAATTGTAAATTGGTTAGGTCAGGGTTTTAACCAACTTTTTCCTCATGCAGCTAGCTGCCATACATCTTCCAATCACCTCTCCCTGCAAGAATGTTTCCATTCTTACTCAAGGGTATACTAAGAACTTTCAGCTAGGGAATTTGAAACAGCAACATTTCAGTTATGCAGCCCAACAATAAATAAAAGGCCCAGAAATGTAAACTCCTTTTAGACGCAGTACCTGTGGTAGTCTGCAGCATCCGATCTCATAAATGGTCACTGATGGGATGGACAGAAACAGTTAGTTATTGACTAATTATTTCACAGGAGTAGAATATTTTTTCATTTGCCAAGTAGATTGTTATTGAACCTGATATTTTACCTGGTAAGTTGACTGAGAACGTTCTCATTTAGAACAATAATCTGGGGGAATAGTTAGAATGGGAGGAGAGGATGAATGTGCCAAATGAAGACTGGGGATGATTAGGTACCAATGTTGTTTTGAGGCCTGCATTTTATATTTTTCCACGACATGGTTTAAAAAAAACAAAACATATTATCAGTGCAATAGGGTCTGTAGTGACCCCCATTTAACATCCCATCCAAAAGACAGCATAATGTTCATGACACTTAAACCAACGTGTAGTCTCCTAAATGGGGCCCTACCCTGCTTAGCTCGAGAGGCAAGCGAGCAATAGGATACAGAGAGCTTCTCTAGACAGAACTTCAGTATGTCATACTTATCATACTCACTAGTATTCATGTAATCACTGCCTGCTCTGCTGGACATTATTGCCTGTCACACCTGCAACGGCGCTTGTAGACCAGCTACAGGGTGATCAACATTTAGTGGCCACTGGATCTAACGCTTCTTATCCTGGTCAATCCATCTGCTAGTGGTGTACATAGAAAACAGAGTAAACTGTAAATGAGTCACTATTCAAGCAGTTAACTAACCAAGAATCATGGCAAATTTGTCAATTTAGGCAATACCACTATGAAGCAACTACTGTATGGACTGAATTTAATAAATACACTATTAATTGGTAGCTAAGGTGTTTACCTTTATTAACTAACAAGAAACAAGTTACTCGTAGCCTTTATTATTACTAATGGTTAGATATGAGACTTACTTAGTGAACATGAGGTTACTGTGCTGTTATTTAGCAAAAACATTATGCTACCAACACACACAAGTAGCTACATTAGGTCTGTAGCTAGCTACTGTATCTAACATTTAGCAGTCACTCGTGTCTATACAAAGTCTTGTCATGTTGATTTGGTTTACATACAACAAACATCTAGATAGCTAACATGCATATAATACCACAGTAATGATTTTCACGTTACAAAGCAACTTTCCTCAATCAAATGTCCTCCACGCTAGCTGCAATCAAGTTTTTCCTCCATCTTTGCTTATTTTCTGATATGTTGCAACCTAGGTAGGTGTTCTATCCAGTTAAAAGAAATTGTAAAACCACGCAAAGCCCTCCTTCAACAAGCCTTTAAGTAAAGGTTTATTTGAAAACTAATATTCAATAGAAATCTTGCTGCTGAAAATCAGAGTCTTTTTTTTTTAATAGGCAAGTTTCCAGACCTCCAAGGAGGCCAGGAGAGATTGCAGGTGTGGCCTCACTAGACTACCTTTAAGAAACAATGTTGGATACTCATAGCATGATTGGTAACTGTTATGTTTACTTTCCAGTTAGGACCTGTTTGAGGTTCCTTTTGGTTTATTTTTACACAGTATGTTTTTTTCCCCCCAGTATGCTGGGGTCTTGTAATGTTGCTGTACTTGTCACCATGACGAAGATCAATTAAAATCATTTATAGGAAATTGAGAAGTTGCCTGTGCTGGTCATTGCCGGCTATCTCCCTCGGTTCTTGGCATCCCCACATTAAGAGTCTAATTTGTATGTGATCTGTAACTCAGGAAAATCATGCAATATTTTTGTTCAGTGTAGTGCTGTGCCCACTGGGCCAAATTGGTGTCATGAAGGCCCATTGATGTGGCGCATGTCATTGTTCTTACCGTCTGTGTGTGTACGCACCAGTGGTCTCCGATGTCTTATCCTACTCCATTATACTCTCACACCGGACACGGGCTCTTTTCTGATGTGTACGAGCCATCCGAGGACTCCTTTCTATTGATTGACACCCTGGAGCGGGATGTTTACCGACTGAAGAAAATGAGGTGACCTGCAATTGACAATAACTGGCTCTTAATTTTTTTAATCACACTGTAGCAACAGTGTTACGACAAAGTATGATAGTATATGAACACACTACTGTACGTTGCTCTGGATGGGTGTCTGCTAAAATTATACATGTAAATGTACCTTTTACTCTGAATTACAACAATAGAGATACTGACCATTGACCTTCTTGTGCAGTCCCTCTGTGTGTTTAGAGGTGGGCAGTGGCTCTGGGGTGGTATCCGCTTTTCTGGCTTCAGTGATCGGGCCTACTGCTCTATACCTGTAAGTAGGTGTGTGTGTATGTATATATGCATATTGTGCTCATTAGAACCTGAAGTCCTTACAGGTGTAGTAGTCCATGGAACATCTTATTTGTTTGAAAATTTGTTTGAACACATATTTCTGACTGTGGGTTTAGGATTAGAATAATTATAGGAAAATGTGTGCACGCTTTGTGTTGTGCAACTTTTGTATATGGGGGTTTGTTTCATAAAAGTCGGCTTATGTATCTGATGTCTGCGCATGACCTCCCCAGCTGTACAGATGTGAATCCTGCAGCAGCTCAGTGTACACAAGTGACGTCTTGCTGCAATGGAGTTCAACTGCAGCCAGTCATCACTGACTTGGTGAGACACACTAAACAGTTCTGAGACATTAATAAAATACTCAAGATAAACACATACCTAAATTCACGTGTTTTAGGTGGACTCGCTATTGCCGAGGTTGTTGGGAAAAGTGGACGTTCTTTTATTCAACCCACCTTACGTTGTCACACCTCCAGAAGAGGTAAGGAAATATATTAGCTAGGGATGCACCACCATATCATCCAGAAATCAGTATTGGATGATTGCTTAGAATTTTATTAATTTTGTCAAATATGCTCCAGGTATTAATGTTAAAAAAAATGTATTGCTATTTTTCATCTTGCAGTTTTGTTGTTCATATGGGGTTTGTATATACCCTGCAAAAATAAATGTTGAACTGCATTGCAATACCCAAGCTAAAATCATCCTTTGCCTGCCCACAGTACATTCTACACTCTTAAATGTACCGTCAAATTCACATTAGTAGCCCCAGCTCCCAAAACAATGGTTTTATGTTAGGTTTTAGGTTTTGCAATGCTAATGTTTGGTTAAGGTTAGAAAATCTAAATAGTGTGATCCTAACTGGCAAAAATTGGTATCCGTGCCAGTGGTGTTTTCACCCGACCCAAAAAGTAGCCTTTGGTTTCAGTTCAGTTGGTGATTTGTATAAATTATGAAGTGGTTGCCACTTTTTTTTTTAGACAGCAATTATAATATGGTATGTATCAACAAAAGAAATGCACATTTGTAAAATCAGTGTTCCTCTTGTCCACTGCCGTTGTGAGGGTTGTATTTGTTCTGTATGTGTAATTGCACCCTGCAACATGTTTCTGTCAGGTGGGTAGCCATGGCATCGAGGCAGCCTGGGCCGGAGGGAGACGGGGCCGAGAGGTGATGGACAGGTTCTTCCCACTGCTTCCAAAGCTACTCTCTGATCAGGGGCTGTTTTATCTGGTCACTGTAGCAGAGAACAACCCAGGTGACTGCCCCATCCAACCTCCCATTGAATAACTAACAAACAGTACCATGATTTGTACCTCATTTGTTTCTTCCACCAGAGGAGATTGCCACTTTGCTTGGCAAGTCTGGCCTGCAAGGAACGCCCTGTCTCTCCAGACAAACCGGACCAGAGAGCCTGTCCGTGCTGCGCTTCCACAAAATATGACCTGTTCCATGACTACAATAGGCTCACAGGACAGGACAGCAGTGCAACAGATTTCAGCAACAACCAGGAGCGATAGGGCAGAACTGTACATTGAGTGAAATCCACTGTGGATTCATATGACCATGTATTGGAGTGTAAACATTTTGTGGGAGAGAATCCAGTTAGTATTGACGACACGTTGTACAAGTATGAAATAGTTTGCACTCACTACTGTAGGTTGCTTTGTTAAACAGCCTGCTAAATCAACATGTCCAGTATGATGTGAATGTGCCCACAGTTCAAGATTCTTTGATCTTAGTTGGTTGAGCCATTGGTTTCCACATTGTTACACAACTGTTGGTGCAAACCACAGTTGTGTGGATTTGAAGAGTAACTATGTTGGTTTCACAGACATAGATTAAGCCTAGTCCAGGACTATGTCAATTGCGATCCCCATTGAGCTTGATTTTTCTAGACTACACTTAACTAGTGCATTCTTTTTTAATAGCCAAATAACAAGCCACTTCTGGTGCTTGTTATTCAGCGATTATGTAGTGCTGCAGCATCTGTTCAAATATTACCTACTGCTTTCAGCAAAACACTTTAGTTTCCTTAACAATAAAGCATGAAATGCCTTTAATAATATTGATAGAATCAAATTCGTTTATTTTATTACATGCACACACGCCTTCAATACTTCAACATTGTAGCTGGCATTGGTAAAAGTTAACTGGTTGTCTAAAGGAAACAATCATGGATTGCATTTTTCTAGGCTTAGATGCAGTGAGGAACAAAGTTGAGGTCCAGATTTGCATACCAAGGTATACTTTTTTTCAGGGCACCAATAACATTTGACTATGTAACCTGTCCTATGTTTCCAGTCCACAGAACTATTACAGATTGGAATTGTAATAGCTAATGCTGGGGACCACAGCATTGGTAAACATGAGGTTACCATCAATAGGGACTTCATAGATCATAACCTGTTCCAGAAACCCCTGAGGAGTAAATTTGAGAAAGTACTCTTATAAAGCCCTGCTGACCCAATCTGGTTAGGCTTTAGTGAAGGCATTTTATCTGTTCTTTGAAGATGACATCAATGTAGCCCCTCTGCCAATTATCTTTTCAAGACAATGGACAATTACTGCCCTGGAGAGGAACACCCTAAGATGGGGGTGTGAGGGGAAAGCGGAGTACATAGGTGGGCGAAATCTGTGAGGGAGGAGTGAGGAGTTACCAAACTCTTTGAGTTGGTAATCATGTAATGACCTGGAAGGCCTCATGCTCATCTGATTATAAATAACTGACGACGCCATCATCATCATCTTTGCTGATTGTGTTGCCGTCAT